>JAKZJZ010001178.1:0-30533 GCA_022702705.1 Papilionanthe hookeriana x Papilionanthe teres
AATCCAACAAATTTTGACAAAATCGGCTCCAAAATGATCCAATTAGTGATTCACTAGGCTCCTATTTCGTGAAACCGAGAGGTTGAAGGTGATGGAGTTATTAAAATTGGCAATTTTTAACTGCAGAAAATTAATTTTCGTGAACCGACGCCTATATGTGAGGCATACGACGCTTAGCCTCGAAATTTGGCACTTATGCGCCGTCGGTTTGGCGCTTAGGCACCAGTGCCCAAATTTTGACAATTAAGTTAATTCCATCAAAAATCCAAGTTAATCATATTTAATCTCTTCAAATAATTATTTCTCCCCATAAACTCTTCTAATACTCCAAAAGTACTCTTTAATTTCTAATGATTCCACACAAATTTCACACAAACACAAACTTATATTACTTAAATATCAAAACACACTTAATACAAACTACAAATTTCTATCCAAACATTTTGGATGAAATTTCCCAATACAACAGTTCAAACACATGTAATCAAACACAAATTTACATCATTGAGAAGTAACAAACATATGTGAAGTACAATAAGCACAAACATTAAAAAACACACTTAAAACACTAAACTCACATAATCAAACCACAAGACCACACATAGTTTAATTCCAATCACCATTAGGTGGATTATATCCAGAACCACCATTAGTTTCATTTGAACCATCTAGAATGTGAATCTGATAAAACGAGCGATGATTAAAAACTCTTACATCTTCTTCTTCTATCCAATTGTTCTTCAGATACATCGCTCTATCTTTTCTTCAACATGACTTGTATGACTGAATTGCATTTTGAGTTGCCATCCAAAGTGCGTTGAATGAGTGCATTAATTTCATTTACCTTTACATTAATAGACTCCACATTGGCTTCAATCTTCATAATCCTTTCTACTATTCTGTGGATACTCACAACCAGAATTCCATTATATAACTCTTGCGCACTATCACAAATAAACTTCTTCTTGTTGGCATCCTCTTTCTTCTTAACTTCACTCTCTTAAGAAGACATTTTTGCACTCAAAATACTCTTTTTAAGACTCGGGAATGGAAATAAGAATTGAGGCAAGTATCTCATAAATTCAGGGCCTTTTTAAAAACTTGGAAAGACACAAAATCGACCCTGGACTTATTAAAACTTCTTAACAACTCCAAAAACTACTCACCCACGATTTAGGTTTTTAGAACCTCATTTTTCACATTTTTTATAACTGTGGCGCATATGCGCCAACAAGCAGTGCATTGCTGCCAGTGCATATTTTTGCACAGTTCTGCCAAACATCTAAATCTTCATTCTGACTCCTTTAAGTCATTAAATAAGGTCAAATAAACACCACTATAACATTAAAAACTCCAAAATGCTACCACATTTCTCAAATCAAACCAAATAAAAGCACACAAAGCAAACATAAAATAAAGCACACCGATAAATATGGGTTGCCTCCCACAAAGCGCTTGGTTTAACATCATCAGCCTGACATACCCAGAGCTTATTTTGAGTGACCTAACATCAGATTCTCCTCAGGTTTAGATTGATCAACTGAAAAGTAAGGTTTAAGTCTATGACAGTTCACTTTAAATATTTTTCCAATCTTAGGATCTTTAATATTTACAGCTCCATATGAATAAACTTTCATCACAATAAATGGGCCTGCCCACTTGGACTTAAGTTTTCCAACAAAAATTCTCAATCTTGCATTATATAGAAAAAAGTTTTGCCCTGGCTCAAGATTTTTAGTAAGAATCTTCTGATCATGCCATAATTTCAACTTTTCTTTATAAATCTGAACATTTTCATAAGATTCATTCGTTATCTCTTCAAGCTCATTTAATTGCAACAATCTCTTTTATCTAGCATCTTTCAAATTAAAATTAAACTCTTTAATAGCCCAATATGCTTTGTGCTCAAGTTCAACTGGTAAATGACAAGCTTTTCCAAAAATTAGCCTATATGGGGACATTCCAATAAGAGTTTGGTAGGCATTCCTATAGATCCATAAAGCATAATCTAATTTGATTGACCAATATTTTCTATTTGGATTATCAGTGTTTTCCAATATTCTTTTAATTTTACGATTGGATAATTCAACCAAACCACTTATCTGTGGATGATAAGCAGTAGTAATGCGATCGTAAATATGATATTTCTTTACTAACTTTTCCATGATCGCATTTCTAAAATGACTTCCTCTATCAGTTATGATTACTCTTTGTATCCCAAATCTGCAAAATATATTCTTATTTAAAAATTTTACAACACTTTAAGCATCACTTTGAGGTAAAGCAACAGCTTCTATCCATTTAGATACATAGTCTACTACTATCAAAATGTATGTATTTCTGAAAGATGGTATAAATGGTCCCAAGAAATCTAATCCTCAAACGTCAAATATTTCAAATTCCAACATATAATTGAGGGGAATCTCATTTCTTCCGGAAATATTGCCTACACATTGACATTGATCACAGTTTTAAAAAAAAACATTAACATACTTAAAAATTTTATGCCAATAAAATCCAGATTGTAAGATTTTAAATGTAATTTTATCAACTCCAAAATATCCCGCATAATCAAAATTATGACATTTTTGAATAATTTCATAAGTTCCTTATAAAGGCACACATCTTCAAATAATTAAATCATTTCCTTATTTATATAAAAATGAGTCATTCCAAAAATAAGTCTTAGCTTCATATATAAATTTTTTCTTCTCCTTGTTGTTGACCTCATTTTTTGTGAGGTCTTTTCTTTCCTTTTAGTGCTTAGGATCCAGCCATAGGACTTCTCCTTGACTATCCTAGAAGTCTAGATATGAAACCCACCTTTTAGAAATTCAAACCAAATCTTGGTTCACTTTGTAATTTTACATAGATGGTCATCAACCTCCAAATCACTTGGAAGGTTGGGACCAATGTGTGAGAAGACAAAGATCAACTCCTATAGGATGTCCAAGCCTTAGGACTACCCTGGGTGGCCTGGTCCTGGTGAGGTCTGGCTTGCACACACTACACTCCTACACTCATCCTAAACCCTGAACCATCCTTACCCAATCTTGACTCCTGGTTCATTGGAGCACTCATATGGCTAAGTCCAAACCCCTAGCCCTTGGCTAAGAGGGTTAGGAACAACCTATGAGATGATCAAAATGGACACTTCTTGGTCCATGGATCACTCTAAGCTTTTTCATTCCCCTTAACCTTAACCAAACTTCATTTTTGCCAAAATCCCTGGTTTTGACATTGGGTCCTTAAACTTACCCAAAATTACCTAATTGCCCCGACAACCACCAAATCATCTAAAAATTCCCAAAATTACCCAAAATTCCCTAAATTCCTAAGAATCATTTTAAAATAATTTCCACCTCTTAAATCCACCAAAATACCCCAATACCCTCCAAATAACCTCCAAATACCCTAAATACCCCTTTTAGCCCAAAATTCCAAAAATTCCAAAAATTTCCAAAAAATTCCGGAAAATTCCAAATATTCCCAATTTCATTTTGTTTAACTACACCATAGACCAATTTTGCCAATTTAACATAATTTTATCAAAATCCCCAATTTGACCTATTTGACCTATGTGAACCCAATGTCAAACCAAATCAATCCAATTGACCCCAATCTTGCCCAAATTCAATTATAAACTTTAATCCAACATCCCCAATACCAATTTAGACCAAATTCAATCCCAGTTTGATTCACATTTGAATTCAATTTTAACTTGAAACCTAAAGCCCCAATTTTGGCATATGACCCAAACTTGCCCCAAACCAACCCAATCCAACTCAATTTTCCCCAATTTCAATCCTAAACCATCCATGGAACTCCCATGAAACCCATGCAACATTTAATTATCCCAATTTGAACTCAAACCAAACCTAAATCTATTTGAAATCCAAAATACCCCATTTTAACCTAACTTGGATCCATGCCCTAAACCTACCAAATTCATTAGCTTAATCCCAAAGTTTCTTCCCAACTGATGTTGGAAACTCTTCAATACATCCCCCTATACCATTTGAAACTTTCAATTGGATCTACACCCCACCTTAACCCAACTTGGACCCAAGTTGATTCAACCTTGCCTAAATTAACCAAAACTCCAAAATCCCCCAAATTGAAGCTCCAAATGAATTCCAATCCACCTCATGTCTTCATGAAACTTCTTCATGGCAATCATATCTACAATGTTGCTCAAGACACTTGGACATAAATCAAAATTAAACTCAAGTTAGCCCAACCTAAACTTAAGTGAGCCAATTTGAACACATGGCCTAACCAAACCAATTTGAACCAAATGTGGCTAAAACAACCCTTCCACAGCCACTAAGTGAATCCTAGGAACCACCCTAGATCCACCTAGCCTAAGCTAATGAGCCATGGACCAAAGGATCCCCAAATTAAGGGATTTACTTCCTTAAGTGCCTTAAACAACTTGGATCCTTACTATATTTGCTCCCTAAGCTTTACTTACTCCACTTGATGGCCTGGCTGACCTGATCACTGGTTGACCTGACCCATGGCCAGCTCCCCTGTCCTTGCCGGCAGGCCTAGTCACCGGAGGGGACCAAAACTGAGAGCCACCACTATGCTAAACTCACCAAAATCTCCCCAACTATCCACCTCAGCTAAAATGGAACTTGGAGCTTGTCGGCGTTATTTTTAGGTTTTAAAATTTTAATTTAGGCATATATATATAATTTGGAAAGTAGCATTTGATTTTTGAAAATAATTTTTAAGTTTGAAAATTTTAATATGTAAAATCAAACCGATCTCACATCCCAAATAGTTTATATAAACGAGCATCGCACCACAAACCGTGTATCTATCCCAAAGAATAGGCACACTGCTTGATGATGGGGCTCGATTAAATAAACTAGAAGATTTGTGACATCCGTTTGGTCTGCGAACCAATTTTATAAGCCGACAGGTTCCCCTGCTTAATATAAAGGAATTAAGCAGGGTTTATATTACTCAGGTTCTTAAAGTTCCCTATAAAGGGCAAGCCCCTATAGTTAATTACATCCTAAATGTCCGAAGACACTTAAGAAAACTCTCGATAATGATCAGTTGTTTTGCTCTCAAGAATTTCAAAGTTTAGGGTTTTCAAAGGATTGAATTTTGGAATTTCAATAGGGAATGGATCGAGTTTGGAAAAGTTTATTTCAGGAGTCCAAAGGAAGAGAAGTAGGGGAAGCTGGAGATCCAAGAAGAATCTTGGCAACTTCCCAAACTATCCTATTGTTTGGCTTCGATTTGGGAGTTTATTTAATGTTTCATCCTGCCTGTTTTAATTAATTAGGACTTATATTTGTATGACACAGTCATATAAAGCCTCGAAGATGTGAGGGTTTATATCATATCAAACAACTATCTTAGAATCCTAAGACCGGTTAGGACTTAATCTGCATAAGACAACTATGCAAATACCTAACAAAGAGTTGAGGATTTATGTTGCACTAGGCAAACCACCTCGAAGTCCTATGGCTTTGTTATTTAATTTCTAAGAAAGGTTTTGCTGATGTAGACCCAAGTTTTGCTATTGACGATGGTCGTGCTGCCCACTGTGCTCCAAGCTCCTTATTGTCGCAGAGGTTTAGTTTTAGAAATCATAAATCAGGAGATGAGAGAAGTGTTTTGGTTTAGAAAAGTCTTAGAATCCAAATATTTTAGTGTTTTAATTAAAACAAATCTTAAAGTTGATTAAACAGAACCGATTAAGATCCCGCGGTTCCGTCATCCACGCATCGTTATTTTCATCGGATTCACTTAGTCCAGATGAATTTGCTAAACTCAACTGAATGAGTTCCACACTTTCATTTAGACTGTGGGAAATCTCGTTAGAAACACGTGGGTTACATCTTTCGAGGTATTCCCGATCATCCAATGAGACATTTTAATTTAGTCAAAGTTGTAAATTTTGTTGTTCTGTTTGTGATTAAATTTTGAGTTGTCTTATATTTTGAAATATTGTGGCGGTGAATTTTATCTTGTATGACTTTTAATTTAGTTTTGGGTTTCAGTTTTGTGGCTATCCTAAAAGTTTCAGTTTTCATGCAACAATCTTATTTATCATGCAAGAAAAGTAAAACGCAGTGCAGGTAAATAAATTGCAATAAGGTAAATTGTAACAAAGTAAAAGCGGACCTGGAGCGTCTTCTCGTCATTCCCAGCTGAAACTTTAGCATTGCATTGCATGTATGTGTTTATAATTTTGCAGAAATTAAAGCATGCCAGAAAACAGGAAGAAGTAGGACTAACAAGAAGTAACTACTTAATCCTATGATGTCTATGTTAAGATCCTGGTTGTCTACCAAGTCTTATGATGTCTATGTGAATTCCTATGTTGTGTTTCAATAAACTTTGTTCAATTTAATTGAGGATGGTTTCGTTAAGCAGACATATTAAGTCTAATAGACCTCAGAGGTATCCAAACAGTGAAAGAAGGATGCAGGTCCATGCTTCCCTCTCATATCCTGATGAAAAGTCTCGGGCTCATTTAGACTTATTATGTTGCTTAACAATTCACCCTACATATACCCTTATGCTTAATAAACACATTTATTCGGGGTAGGTTGGGGCAGATGGGTTTAGGTGTGGTTTGGGTTTGTATTTGGTGGTAACTAGTAGTTTGATTTGGACTTATGGGAGTGCTATGAAGATTTGTTTGAGTTTATGTTTTAGATTTGGTTTTGGTTTTGGTTTTGGTTTGGGTTTTGGTTTTGGTTTGGTTTGAGTTTGATTTTGGTTTTGGTTTGGTTTGAGTTTTATTTTGGTTTGGTTTGAGTTTTTGTTTTGTGGACATCGGGTAAAATTTGGGTTACTCCATGCATTCACTAAGCATAAGGGTATTCTTATTATGTTTTCTACACCAAGTTGTGATTCCCTATAAAGGGCAAAATAAACCATGCCTTAGGAGGCCTATTCTAGGTTTGATTGCTATCGTGTTGGTATTGTATTATGATCAAGATTGTTGTTGTGTGTGGTGATTATTGTTGTGTTGGGATTGTAATTATGATTACATGTGATTGTTATTTATATGTTATTATCGTATTATATTGTTATGTATTATTATTTTCTGTTATTATTTTTATTTATTGTTTATGTGTTTTGTTATTGTTATTTTTTTATTTGTAATTGAAATTATTATTATCTTTATTATTTATTTAATTTATTATCTTATTTAATTCATTGTGATTTATTTACTTTATTATCATTTATTTATTTATTAATTGTTATTTATTTATTTTATTTTACTTTAACTTGATATTTATTTATTTAAATTATTATTTTAGTTTTAATTTATTTTATTATTTAATTTAATTTAATTTATTAGCATATATTTAATTTAATATAAATTTATTTAATTTGTTTTATTTTAATTTATCATTTATTTTTAATTTAATTTAATTTAATTAATTATTATTTACAATTACTATTTAATTTAATTTAATTTAATTTAGTTTATTTCATTTTAATTTATCATTTATTGCATTATTATTTACTTTAGTTTAATTTTATTTATTATTATTTAATTTAGGTTAATTTAATTCATTGTGATTCATTTACTTTATTATCATTTATTTATTTATTAATTGTTATTTATTTATTTTATTTTACTTTAACTTGATATTTATTTATTTAAATTAATATTTTAGTTTTAATTTATTTTATTATTTAATTTAATTTAATTTATCGGCATATACAATTATTATTTAATTTAATTTAATTTAAATTTATTTAATTTGTTATTTATTTATTAATTGTTATTTATTTATTTTATTTTACTTTAACTTGATATTTATTTATTTAAATTAATATTTTAGTTTTAATTTATTTTATTATTTAATTTAATTTAATTTATCAGCATATACAATTATTATTTAATTTAATTTAATTTAAATTTATTTAATTTGTTTTATTTTAATTTATCATTTATTTTTAATTTAATTTAATTTAATTTAATTTAATTAATTATTATTTACAATTACTATTTAATTTAATTTAATTTAATTTAGTTTATTTCATTTTAATTTATCATTTATTGCATTATTATTTAATTTAGTTTAATTTTATTTATTATTATTTAATTTAGGTTAATTTATTTAATTTAATTTAATTTAATTTAATTTAATTTAATTTAATATGATTTGATTAATTTAATTAATTTAATTTAATTTAATTTATGATTATTTACAATTATTATTTAACATTAATTTATTATTCGGTTTTCATTAATTTATTTAACTTAATTTAATTTATTTAGTTAATTTAATTTAATTTTAAATTATTTATTTATTTACATTATTATTTAATTTAATTTATTTAAACTATTATTTATTTAATTGTTTTTGGTTTACTTAATTAATTATTATTTAATTTAATTTAATTATTATTTAATTTAATTTATTTACTTTACTTATTATTTAATTTTTTAAATTTAATTCATTATTCATTTATATTATTTAAATTATTTTGAATTTATATATATATGTATTATTTATTTTATTATTCCTTATAAGTTATTTTATTTTTAATTAATTATATGTACATTTTTATTACTTAAATATTATTGATTTATTATTATTATTTTATGTTATTATTTTACATTATTTATTGTCATCATTTTATTATTATTTATTTATTTATAAAGCTATTTATTTTCTCTCTCTTCAATTATACTTTTTTTAATTTAAAGTTATTATCATTTATATTAAGTTATTATTTATTAAAATTATCATTCACATATGTATTTATATTTTAAAAGGGGATTTTTATTTATTTACTCTATTTTCATTATTTAGTTAGGTTTATAGTTATTTATTTTTATCACACTATTTTTTATTATTTACATTAATTTACATATATATTATTATTCATTTAGTTATTTATCAATTTTATGGTTTATTTTACTTATTCATTTAGTATTTTTAGTGAGTGGGAATGGGGTTCTGAGGTCTTCAGAAATAATGTATATATGGTTGTTTCGAAGAACTTTCATAAAGACATAAAATGGTTTTGACAAGGTTTAGGGGGTCAATTTGGTGGATTTAGAACATGTGTCCAGCTTGGGACAAAATGGGGAGGTTGTGGTCCAAAATGGATTTTGGGTAAGCACTGATCTCAAATTATGGGCAATTGATGATCCAATTAAGTTTAAGGAGGTGTTATAAAGAGTTTTGAATTGAAATTCTGGAGGAATTGATTGACATTGGCTCACTTTAAGAGTTTTGGGTTATTTAGACCAATTTGGGGATTTTGGATTTCAAGTGGAATTGGATTCAAATGAGGGTCACATTGGGCTTGAATTTGGTCTAAGTTGATATTGGGGATGTTTAATTTTGGTTTGGAATTGAATTTGATGAAAATTGGGATCAATTGGGTCAAGATTGGGTATTGTTTAGGCACCTTTAGGTTAAATGGGCCAAGTTGGGATTTTTGATTGAAAGTGTATTAATTTAGTAAAATTGACCATAGTGTAGTTGAACAAAATGAAATTGGGGATTTTTAGGATTTTATGGAATTTTTTGAGAATTTTTTGGAATTTTTGAATTTTTTGGGCAAAAAGGGTATTTTGGGTATTTTGAGGGTATTGGGGGGTATTTTTTGGAAATTTTGGAAATTTTGGTCATGAATGGTCAATTTGAGTGGTAAGGAATATCTTGGAATGACTTTTGGGGAATTTTGGTGAATTTTGGTGAATTTTAAGAATTTTGGGTAATTTAGGGAATTTTGGGAGGCTGGGGGCCAGAAATTGAAACTTTGAAGATTTGAAGATGGCTTCAAAGTGAGCATGATGTAATGGTTTAAATTGAGTTATAGATGAAGGGTCACCATCATTTGGTCCTCTATGTGTTGGTCCCTACCACTTAGTCATAGACTTAGAGCTGGTCTATCCACATGAGTTTCCAAAGAGTTCAGGGTTGAAATTAGAATGTGCAGTGTGTTTATGTTGTGAATGTGAAGTGTATGAGTAGTGAGCTCCAGACCTCCCTCAGGGCAAATCCTAAGGTCTTACCACCTATAGGAGACTTCCCCTAGGATTCCTTATGCTTGCCTTTTTTCCTACCAAAAGGTGGAGGTGAGGCCTTAAGCTTATGAAAACCCCCTAGTGAAGCAAGAAGAGTTTTGAATTTCTATGGGGAGGGTTCCATAACTAGTCCTCTAAGAAAGTCACCAGGAGAGTCCTATGGATAGACTCTAGGCTATTCTAAAGAGAGACTAGACCTCAACCAAAAGTGAGGTCAACAAATGGACCCCCAATAGGTGTGGTGTGCCGGACAGGCACACCGCACGTATTGGTGTTGACCGAAAAGATCAATAAACCAACACAAAGCTGCCTAGGTAAAATACTTAAGAACGTAGAATTAAGAGAGAGTTGTTGTTTTCGCTGGGGAAAGGAGGCAAATTTTCAAATCACATGATTTCAAGATATTGGATTTTAGATTTGTTTCATTTTTTTCAAGTTTTAATTTTGAGTTTGAATTTTGATTTGATCAGAGTTTTGATTTAAATTGAAGTTGGATTCAAGGTTGATTTCAAGATTGATTCCGTGGAAATTCTGGATTTCAAAATGAGAATTGGAGCCTAGGGAGGAATCCTAAAGCAATGCGTTTTCGGATGTAAAATCCTCAACCTCTAAAATTTGATTTTTGATTTGAACAATTGCGATAGGGAAAGAACCTAAAGCAATGCAGTATCTGATGTAAAATCCTCAACCTCTAAAATTTGATTTTTGACTTGAATCATTGCAATGGGGAAAGAACCTAAAGCAATGCGGTATCAGTTCTAAAATCATCAACCTCTAAAATTTGATTTTAGAGGTGAACCATTGCGATAGGGAAAGATCCTAAAGCAATGCGGTATCGGATGTATAATCCTCAACCTCTAAAATTTGATTTTTTTATTTGAGGCATTGCGATAGGGAAAGAACCTAAAGCAATGCGGTATCGGATGTAAAATCCTCAACCTCTAAAATTTTATTTTTTGATTTGAGCCAAACCTCTAAAATTTGATTTTTGACTTGAATCATTGCAATGGGGAAAGAACCTAAAGCAATGCGGTATCAGTTCTAAAATCATCAACCTCTAAAATTTGATTTTAGAGATGAACCATTGCGATAGGGAAAGATCCTAAAGCAATGCGGTATCGGATGTATAATCCTCAACCTCTAAAATTTGATTTTTTTATTTGAGGCATTGCGATAGGGAAAGAACCTAAAGCAATGCGGTATCGGATGTAAAATCCTCAACCTCTAAAATTTTATTTTTTGATTTGAGCCATTGCGATAGGGAAAGAACCTAAAGCAATGCTGTATCGGATGTAAAATCCTCAACCTCTAAAATTTGATTTTTGAGAGTGAACCATTGCAATAGGGAAAGATTCTAAAGCAATGCGGTATCGGATGTAAAATCCTCAACCTCTAAAATTTGATTTTTTTTTAGAGTGAACTATTGCAATAGGGAAAGATCCTAAAGCAATGCGGTATCGGATGTAAAATCCTCAACCTCTAAAATTTGATTTTTTTTTTATTTGAGCCATTGCGATGGGGAAAGAACCTAAAGCAATGTCGTATCAGATGTAAAATCCTCAACCTCTAAAATTTAATTTTTGATTTGAACCATTGAGATAGGGAAAGATCCTAAAGCAATTCGGTATCGGATGTATAATCCTCAACCGCTAAAATTTGATTTTTTTGATTTGAGCCATTGTGATAGGGAAATAACCTAAAGCAATGCGGTATCGGATGTAAAATCCTCAACCTCTAAAATTTGATTTTTTTTTATTTGAGCCATTACAATAGGGAAAGAACCTAAAGCAATGCGGTATTAGATGTAAAATCCTTAACCTCTAAAATTTGATTTTTGAGAGTGAACCATTGCAATAGGGAAAGATTCTAAAGCAATGCGGTATCGGATGTATAATCCTCAACCGCTAAAATTTGATTTTTTTTTTATTTGAGCCATTGTGATAGGGAAATAACCTAAAGCAATGCGGTACCGGATGTAAAATCCTCAACCTCTAAAATTTGATTTTTTTTTATTTGAGCCATTACAATAGGGAAATAACCTAAAGCAATGCGGTATTAGATGTAAAATCTTCAACCTCTAAAATTTGATTTTTGAGAGTGAACCATTGCAATAGGGAAAGATCCTAAAGCAATGCGGGATCAGATGTAAAATCCTCAACCTCTAAAATTTGATTTTTGATTTGAACCATTGCAATAGGGAAATAACCTAAAGCAATGCGGTATCAGATGTAAAATCCTCAACCTCTAAAATTTGATTTTTGGGAGTGAACCATTGCAATAGGGAAAGATCCTAAAGCAATGCGGTATCAGATGTAAAATCCTCAACCTCTAAATTTTGATTTTTTTTTATTTGAGCCATTGCGATAGGGAAAGAACCTAAAGCAATGCGGTATCGGATGTAAAATCCTCAACCTCTAAAATTTGATTTTTTTGATTTGAGCCATTGCGATAGGGAAAGAACCTAAAGCAATGCGGTATCGGATGTAAAATCCTCAACCTCTAAAATTTGATTTTGATTTCGCGATTGATTTGCAAAGATTTGTAGTGTCAGCTTGAAAAGTGTATAATTTCGGTGTTTTGAGGATTTCATGAAAGTTGCAAAAGATTTTTGTGGAAAGAACCAGATTAGGAGGGAATATGAGGATGTCACATATCCCATTCAAAAGAGATGATCGAAAAGTTACTGGTTTGCATTGGATACGATTCCTCGCCATCAGAACCAAATCGAAAACCTCGTGGCTCCGTGTCAATAGAATCGAGTGCTCCTATCTCAAACAAGGGAGAGAATTGAAAATATTGGATTTTAGATTTGGAAGTTTTGAATTTGAATTTGATTGGGATTTGATTTGAGATTCAATTTGAGATTGCATTTGAAAGTACAGATTGGAGTTTCAGATTTGAGGTTTATTTTTAATATTAAGATTCTTTTTTTTTCGATGATTCAAGTTCGTTTTGATTTAGATTTCAATTCGATTTCAAATTTCATTTTGATTTAAATTTTCGTTTTGACTTAAGGTTTGTTTCGTTCTCTTATTCGATTTTTAATTTTATTTTTATTTTATTTTATTTTTATTTTTTTTAATTTTCATTTTTTTTATTTGTTGTGATTTGTTGGGGGAATTTATTATTGGTTTCTTTTTGTGAAGTTTTATTTTATTCATTTATGCCTCATGATTATTTCTTTTTTTCTTTTATTTTTATTTTTATTATTTTTTATTATTTTTTTTTGTTAGGGTTTGGACCCAGTCATAAACAAGTGCGGCATCTGTGCTTTGTAGAACAAGTTTGTCTTTGAAACATCACGATGCGCAGTTCTCTGGAGGTACCGTCCGCTGACCGAAGACCTTTGTAGAAAATGACCTAGTCTTCGAGGTACTATTGGAACTATATCCTCTCAAGTACCTACAAAGATATGTTATTTCTATGGACACCACAGCTGAAGATGTTGCAAGTTCGTAGCTGCGTTTGTAGTAGTTATCATTTGATTTGTTGCAGATTCTGTAGAGGTTGTTGAAGTTGTCTTCGAAAAATCTTTCTGACGTTCTTCGAGTTGAAGTTGGAGTTGTATTTGCTGGACACTGAAAGATACGACTTCAGGGTCGAATTTCCGTTAATTGCTAATAACGTTGTCCTTTCGTTAATTCTTTCTTTATGGGTCTAAGCAGATTTCAAAATTTATGCTCACGTGATAGAAGTATTTTTCATTGTCCAAAGATATTTCTGAGCCAATTAATGACAGACCAAAAGACATAGAATCACTTGACTCTCTTCAAAGCATAATATTAGATGAAACTTTTTAAGGTAGTCTTTCAAGTTTTATTAATCAGGGGATGATTAAGACACCAATTTTTGATCATATGCTTGCCTCAAGCTTCTTCTCAGGGAGCTTAGTTGATTTCTCTTTTCTCTTTTTTTTATATATTGAGCTTTTCGCTCTTTTTTTTATTGAGGATTACTATATCTGGTAGAACACATGTTAAATATTTGAATGTCTAGATTGTGACACCAATTCTTGATTTTGTGCTCACCTAAAGCTTCTTCTCAGAAAAACTTTTTTTTTGCTCCTTTTGTTTTCTGAGAATTACTGTATCTGGCAGTGCATACTTCTGTTAAAGATTTTGAATGTCGAAACTCTCCCAATTAATAAATCTGAAATGGTTTCTTAACATGAATCCTGGGATATTATAACTCATCCAAAAGTCTGGACCCAGTCACATGGCAGAAAATTAAAAGACTCTTGATATCTCGGATTAATTACTCGTATTTCAACCACACTACTTCATTTTGAAATCAACTTAGGACCCAGTCCAAATTCCTTAAAGTGAAGGACCCAGTCATTAGGGCATTAATTTCATTCTTTCCTGAAGTCATATTCTTATTAAAATGCTAAAGTTTCATCATGTCTCACCCCTTCTTGATTATCTTTCTGCTAAACTTTGAACGTCCTTGAGCACATTATTTTTTTTTTATATTTTTACTGTGGTGGGAGGGTCGGGACCCACGACTTATTATCCTTCTATCCATTTTGATTGTTAATCCATGGCATTTGAACTTGTTTGCAGCTTCATCGCAGGCAGTCCTTAGGTGAATGTGTAGATCGTCTTTTGAAGAACATTCAGAAGTCAATGACGTCCTTTGCCTTGTAATTTCAGCGGTGATACTCAAGTTAACGCACTTGTCCTATAAACTGGGCAATTTTCTTTATACCTTTTTTTGTTCGGATTTAATTTATGTATATTATTCTTGTATTCTTTTATTTTATTTTGATGCTTTCACCTTATTTTAATATTATTATTTTACTTTTTTCTTTTAAATTTGTTAACAGTGTTTGCTTAATTTCACGATTTGAACAAAAGGTACAAGAGTAGAGATTTGTTTTAACTTGCCGATAGCAAATCAAACCCGAGAGACACAGAGCAAAAGTGAAATTCAGGACCCAGTCCTGGGCTGAATTCACAACGCACATTGCCCAAGTGGAATCAATCCACCAACACAGCTATTGGGGGTCCGACCCCACAAAATCAAAAGAAAACCCTAAGGATTCCTGAACCACACTGTTTAGAGGTGATTAAACAGACGGTCCCGAAATCCAAAAGAGTTGACTATGCTCGCCCAAGAAAGAAATGAGTGAAGCATGTCAACGGAAGAATGGTAGTTTAATCCACTATGGGCATGGATTTACTACTGATTTATGAAAGCAAAACCATCTGATCAAAGTGGAGAGAGGAACTATTCCCCAGCGGAGTCGCTAGAAGCTATCGGCGTTATTTTTAGGTTTTAAAATTTTAATTTAGGCATATATATATAATTTGGAAAGTAGCATTTGATTTTTTAAAATAATTTTTAAGTTTAAAAATTTTAAGATGTAAAATCAAACCGATCTCACATCCCAAATAGTTTATATAAACGAGCATCGCACCACAAACGGTGTATACATCCCGAAGAATAGGCGCCTTTGCTTGATGATGGGGCTCGATTAAATAAACTAGAAGATTTGTGACATCTGTTTGGTCTGCGAACCAATTTTATAAGCCGAGCGGGTTCCCTCGCTTAATATAAAGGAATTAAGCAGGGTTTATATTACCCGGGTTCTTAAAGTTCCCTATAATGGCAAGCCCCTATAGTTAATTACATCCTAAATGTCCGAAGACACTTAAGAAAACTCTCGATAATGATCAGTTATTTTGCTCTCAAGAATTTCAAAGTTTAGGGTTTTCAAAGGATTGAATTTTGGAATTTCAATAGGGAATGGATCGAGTTTGGAACAGTTTATTTCAGGAGTCTAAAGGAAGAGAAGTAGGGGAAGGCTGGAGATCCAAGAAGAATCTTGGCAACTTCTCGAAACTATCCTATTGTTTGGCTTCGATTTGGGAGTTTATTTAATGTTTCATCCTGCTCTGTTTTAATTAATTAGGACTTATATTTGTATGACACAATCATACTAACAGCCTCGAAGATGTGAGGGTTTATGTCGTACCAAACAACTACCTCGGAATCCTAAGACCGGTTAGGGCTTAATCTGCATAAGACAACTATGCAAATACCTAACAAAAAGTTGAGGATTTATGTTGCACTAGGCAAACCACCTCGAAGTCCTATGGCTTTGTTATTTAATTTCTAAGAAAGTTTTTGCTGATGTAGACCCAAGTTTTGTTGTTGACGATGGTCGTGCTGCCCACTGTGCTCCAAGCTCCTTATTGTCGCAGAGGTTTAGTTTTAGAAACCATAAATCAGGAGATGAGAGAAGTGTTTTGGTTTATAAAAGTCTTAGAATCCAAATATTTTAGTGTTTTAATTAAAACAAATCTTAAAGTTGATTAAACGGAACCGATTAAGATCCCGCGGTTCAGTCATCCCAGACACAGTTATTTTCATCGGATTCACTTAGTCCAGATGAATTTGCTAAACTCAACTGAATGAGTTCAACACTTCCATTTAGATCGTGGGAAATCCTGTTAGAAACACGTGGGTTACATCATCCGAGGTATTCCCTATCATCCAACGAGACGTTTTAATTTAGTCAAAGTTGTAATTTTTGTTGTTCTGTTTGTGATTAAATTTTGAGTTTTCTTATATTTTGAAATATTGTGGCGGTGAATTTTATCTTGTATGACTTTTAATTTAGTTTTGGGTTTCAGTTTTGTGGCTATCCTAAAAGTTTCAGTTTTCATGCAACAATCTTATTTATCATGCAAGAAAAGTAAAACGCAGTGCAGGTAAATAAATTGCAATAAGATAAATTGTAATAAAGTAAAAGCGAACCTGGAGGGTCTTCTCGTCATTCCCAGCTGAAACTTTAGCATTGCATTGCATGTATGTGCTTATAATTTTGCAGAAATTAAAGCATGCCAGAAAACAGGAAGAAGTAGGACTAACAAGCAGTAACTACTTAATCCTATGATGTCTATGTTAAGATCTCGGTTGTCTACCAAGTCTTATGATGTCTATGTGAATTCCTATGTTGTGTTTCAATAAACTTTTTTTAATTTAATTGAGGATGGTTTCGTTAAGCAGACATATTAAGTCTAATAGACCTCAGAGGTATCCAAACAGTGAAAGAAGGATGCAGGTCCATGCTTCCCTCTCATATCCTGATGAAAAGTCTCGGGCTCATTTAGACTTATTATGTTGCTTAACAATTCACCCTACCTATACCCTTATGCTTAATAAACACATTTGTTCGGGGTAGGTTGGGGCAGATGGGTTTAGGTGTGGTTTGGGTTTGTATTTGGTGGTAACTAGTAGTTTGATTTGGACTTATGGGAGTGCTATGAAGATTTGTTTGAGTTTATGTTTTAGATTTGGTTTTGGTTTTGGTTTTGGTTTGGGTTTTGGTTTTGGTTTTGGTTTGGGTTTTGGTTTTGGTTTGGTTTGAGTTTGAATTTGGTTTTGGTTTGGTTTGAGTTTGATTTTGGTTTGGTTTGAGTTTTGGTTTTGTGGACATCAGGTAAAATTTGGGTTACTCCATTCATTCACTAAGCATAAGAGTATTCTTATTATGTTTTCTACACCAAGTTGTGATTCCCTATAAAGGGAAAAATAAACCATGCTTCAGGAGGCCTATCCTAGGTTTGATTGCTATCGTGTTGGTATTGTATTATGATCAAGACTGTTGTTGTGTGTGATGATTATTGTTGTGTTGGCATTGTAATTATGATTATATGTGTTTGTTATTTATATGTTATTATCGTATTATATTGTTATGTATTATTATTTTCTGTTATTAATGTTATTTATTGTTTATGTATTTTGTTATTGTTATTTTTTTATTTGTAATTGAAATTATTATTAACTTTATTATTTATTTAATTTATTATCTTATTTAATTCATTGTGATATATTTACTTTATTATCATTTATTTATTTATTAATTGTTATTTATTTATTTTATTTTACTTTAATTTGATATTTATTTATTTAAATTATTATTTTAGTTTTAATTTATTTTATTATTTAATTTAATTTAATTTATTAACATTTACAATTATTATTTAATTTAATTTAATTTAACTTTATTTAATTTGTTTTATTTTAATTCATCATTTATTTTTAATTTAATTTAATTTAATTAATTTTTATTTACAATTACTATTTAATTTAATTTAATTTAATTTAATTTAATTTAGCTTATTTCATTTTAATTTATCATTTATTTGCATTATTATTTAATTTAGTTTAATTTTATTTATTATTATTTAATTTAGTTTAATTAATTTAATTTAATTTATTATTTATTTAATTTAATTTAATTTAATATGATTTGATTGATTTAATTTATTTAATTTAATTTAATTTATTATTATTTACAATTATTATTTAACTTTAATTTAATATTCAATTTTCATTAATTTATTTAACTTAATTTAATTTATTTAGTTAATTTTATTTAATTTTAAATTATTTATTTATTTACATTATTTTTTAATTTAATTTATTTAAACTATTATTTATTTAAGCTGTTTTTGGTTTACTTAATTAATTATTATTTAATTTAATTTATTTAATTTAATTTATTTAATTTAATTATTATTTAATATTTTAAATTTAATTCATTATTCATTTATATTATTTAAATTATTTTCAATTTATATATATATGTATTATTTATTTTATTATTCCTTATAAGTTATTTTATTTTTAATTAATTATATGTATATTTTTATTACTTAAATATTATTGATTTATTATTATTAATTTATGTTATTATTTTACATTATTTATTATCATCATTTTTTTAATTATTTATTTATTTATAAAGCTTTTTATTTTCTCTCTCTTCAATTATTCTTTTCTTTATTTAAAGTTATTATCATTTATATTAAGTTATTATTTATTAAAATTATCATTCACATATGTATTTATATTTTAAAAGGGGATTTTTATTTATTTACTCTATTTTCATTATTTAGTTACGTTTATAGTTATTTATTTTTATCACTCTATTTTTTATTATTTACATTAATTTACATATATATTATTATTCATTTAGTTATTTATCAATTTTATGGTTTATTACTTATTCATTTAGTATTTTTAGTGAGTTATTTTATTTAAAATTTAGTATAGTTGTTTTATTTAAAATTTAGAAAAAGTTATTATTTATTATTTATTATTATATCACATATTATTTTTTTTATTATTATATTTCATTTCATTTTGTTTTGCTTTTATTTCCTTTAAGTTTATTTCTTTTTTTCTTTTTTTTTTATTTTCATTCCCTTTATGTTATGTTCATTTGTTTTAAATTTTAAAAATTTATTTTTTTAAGTTAGTGAAACTAGGTGGTAGTTTTGTAAATACTAAACTAGTAAGCTAATTAGATAATTTGCATGAAAGGGAAATTTAGGGCTAAACATGAAAGATTTAAAAGCTAAATGACTTTGCATAAAAAAAAATTCCTAAACCTAAGCATATAAAGATTTAAACATGTACATAGCTTGCATGAAGAAATTTTAAAACAAAGCATGAAAATAGGGAAGAAATTTGTACATAGCATGCACGAAGAAACAAATTTAAAACTAAACATGAAAATAGGAAAGAAATTTTTTTTTGTTTTTGTTTTTTTTTGTTTTTGTTTTTTTTGTTTTTTTTTTTTTTTTTTTTTTGAAGCAACTTACCTTAGCTTGGAGGAGGTGATGGAAGAACCTTGAAGAAGCTTTTGTTGGAGATGAAGATCCTTGTGGAAGCCCCTTTGGTGGAGACCTCACGGCTAGGAGGAGTTGGGAGTAGGATGGAAGTGGCTAGCTTAGAAGGAGGAGAAGAAGAGGAGAGGGAGGCTCACGGTTTTTGGAGAGGGAGTGAGTGAGTGAGATGGTAAAGTGAAGTGTAAGTGAGTGTAAGGGAGTGTGTAAGAGAGTTTAAGTGGTATTATGGGGGGATTTAATGAGGAGGCTCACGGCTAAGGATGAATGGGAGAGTGAGGGAGAGATATGGTGGAGGTGAGGAGTTATGGTGGAGGTGATGGATGAGGGATGAGGTGGCATGTAGGGTGAGGGAGAGGTGAGGGAGAAGCATGGAAGTAAGATATTTTTCTTCATTTTTTTATTTCATTTATTTATTATATTTTATTATTATTATTATTATTATTATTATTATTATTATTATTATTATTATTATTATTATTATTATTATATATATATATATATATATATATATATATATATATATATTTATTTATATTGATTTTAGGGCTGCCATGATATTAATTTGTTTAATTTTGGTTTAATTTAGGTTGATTTGAATTATTAGTTCAATTAGGTTCATTTGGGTTTGGGCTAACTTAACTTGAGTTTGAGTGAGAATGAGGTCTAGTGTCTTGATCAATATTGTTTCTAAGATTGTGATGAAGATATTTCATGGAGACACAAAGTGGCTTTGAGCTCATTTGGAGGTTCAATTTTGGCATGGATTGGATTTTTGATTATTTTGGACCATGTTGGGTTCGGGTCAAATTAGATTGGGTTTGAGTGGGAATGGGGTTCCGAGGTCTTCAGCAATAATGTATATATGGTTGTTTCGAAGAACTTTCATGAAGACATAAAATGGTTTTGAGAAGGTTTAGGGGGTCAATTTGGTGGATTTAGAACATGTGTCCAGCTTGGGTCAAAATGGGGGAGGTTTTGGTTCAAAATGGGGAGGTTCTGGTCCAAAATGGATTTTGGGTAAGACCTGATCTCAAATTATGGGCAATTGATTATCCAATTAAGTTTAAGGAGGTGTTATAAAGAGTTTTGAATTGAAATTTTGGAGGAATTGATTGACATTGGCTCACTTTAAGAGTTTTGGGTTATTTAGACCAATTTGGGGATTTTGGATTTCAAGTGGAATTGGATTCAAATGAGGGTCACATTGGGCTTAATTTTGGTCTAAGTTGATATTGGGGATGTTGAATTTTGGTTTGGAATTGAATTTGATGAAAATTGGGATCAATTGGGTCAAGATTGGGTTTGGTTTAGGCACCTTTAGGTTAAATGGGCCAAGTTGGGATTTTTGATTGAAAGTGTATTAATTTGGAAAAATTTACCATAGTGTAGTTGAACAAAATGAAATTGGGGATTTTTAGGATTTTCTGGAATTATTTGAGAATTTTTTGGAATTTTTGAATTTTTTGGGCAAAAAGGGTATTTTGAGGGTATTAGGGGGTATTTTTGGAAATTTTGGAATTTTTGGTCATGAATGATCAATTTGAGTGGTAAGGAATATCTTGGAATGTTTTTTGGGGAATTTTGGTGAATTTTGGTGAATTTTAAGAATTTTGGGTAATTTAGGGAATTTTGGGAGGCCGGGGGCCAGAAATTGAAACTTTGAAGATTTGAAGATGGCTTCAAAGTGAGCATGATGTAATGGTTTAAATTGAGTTATAGATGAAGGGTCACCCTAATTTGGTCCTCTATGTGTTGGTCCCTACCACTTAGTCATAGACTTAGCGCTGGGCTATCCACATGAGTTTCCAAAGAGTTCAGGGTTGAAATTAGAATGTGCAGTGTGTGTATGTTGTGAATGTGAAGTGTATGAGTGGTGAGCTCCAGACCTCCCTCAGGGAAAATCCTATGGTCTTACCACCTATAGGAGACTTCCCTTAGGATTCCTTATGCTTGCCTTTTTCCTACCAAAAGGTGGAGGTGAGGCCTTAAGCATATGAAAACCCCCTAGTGAAACAAGAAGAGTTTTGAATTTCTATGGGGAGGGTTCCATAACTAGTCCTCTAAGAAAGTCACCAGGAGAGTCCTATGGCTAGACCCTAGGCTATTCTAAAGAGAGACTAGACCTCAACCAAAAGTGAGGTCAATAAATGGACCCCCAATAGGTGTGGTGTGTCGGACAGGCACACCGCACGTATTGGTGTTGACCGAAAAGATCAACAAACCAACACAAAGCTACCTAAGTAAAATACTTAAGATAGAACGTAGAATTAAGAGAGAGTTGTTGTTTCCGTTGGGGAAAGGAGGCAAATTTTCAAATCACAAGATTTCAAGATATTGGATTTTAGATTCGTTTCATTCTTTTTTTCAAGTTTTAATTTTGAGTTTGAATTTTGATTTGATCAGAGTTTTGATTTAAATTGAAGTTGGATTCAAGGTTGATTTCAAGATTGATTCCGTGGAAATTCTAGATTTCAAAATGAGAATTGGAGCCTAGGGAGGAATCCTAAAGCAATGCGTTTTCGGATGTAAAATGCTCAACCTCTAAAATTTGATTTTTGATTTGAACAATTGCGATAGGGAAAGAACCTAAAGCAATACAGTATCTGATGTAAAATCCTCAACCTCTAAAATTTGATTTTTGACTTGAATCATTGCGATGGGGAAAGAACCTAAAGCAATGATGTATCAGTTGTAAAATCATCAACCTCTAAAATTTGATTTTAGAGGTGAACCATTGCTATAGGGAAAGATCCTAAAGTAATGCGGTATCGGATGTATAATCCTCAACCTCTAAAATTTGATTTTTTTTTATTTGAGTCATTGCGATAGGGAAAGAACCTAAAGCAATGCGGTATCGGATGTAAAATCCTCAACCTCTAAAATTTTATTTTTTGATTTGAGCCATTGCGATAGGGAAAGATCCTAAAGCAATGCAGTATCGGATGTAAAATCCTCAACCTCTAAAATTTGATTTTTGAGAGTGAACCATTGCAATAGGGAAAGATCCTAAAGCAATGCGGTATCAGATGTAAAAGCCTCAACCTCTAAAATTTGATTTTTTTTAGAGTGAACCATTGCAATAGGGAAAGATCCTAAAGCAATGCAGTATAGGATGTAAAATCTTCAACCTCTAAAATTTGATTTTTTTTATTTGAGCCATTGCGATAGGGAAAGAACCTAAAGCAATGCAGTATGGGATGTAAAATCGTCAACCTCTAAAATTTGATTTTTGATTTGAACCATTGCGATAGGGAAAGATCCTAAAGCAATGCGGTATCGGATGTATAATCCTCAACCTCTAAAATTTGATTTTTTGATTTGAGCCATTGCGATAGGGAAAGAACCTAAAGCAATGCGGTATCGGATGTAAAATCCTCAACCTCTAAAATTTGATTTTTTTTTATTTAAGCCATTGCGATAGGGAAAGAACCTAAAGCAATGCGGTATCGGATGTAAAATCCTCAACCTCTAAAATTTTATTTTTGAGAGTGAACCATTGCAATAGGGAAACATCCTAAAGCAATGCGGTATTAGATGTAAAATCCTCAACCTCTAAAATTTGATTTTTGATTTGAACCATTGCGATAGGGAAAGAACCTAAAGCAATGCGGTATCGGATGTAAAATCCTCAACCTCTAAAATTTGATTTTTGGGAGTGAACCATTGCAATAGAGAAAGATCCTAAAGCAATGCGGTATCGGATGTAAAATCCTCAACCTCTAAAATTTGATTTTTTTTTATTTGAGCCATTGCGATAGGGAAAGAACCTAAAGCAATGCGGTATCGGATGTAAAATCCTCAACCTCTAAAATTTGATTTTTTTGATTTGAGCCATTGCGATAGGGAAAGAACCTAAAGCAATGCGGTATCGGATGTAAAATCCTCAACCTCTAAAATTTGATTTTGATTTCGCGATTGATCTGCAAAGATTTGTAGTGTCAACTTGAAACGTGTATAATTTCGGTGTTTTGAGGATGTCATGAAAGTTGCAAAAGATTTTTGTGGAAAGAAACAAATTAGGAGGGAATATGAGGATGTCACATATCCCATTCAAAAGAGTTGATCGAAAATTTACTGGTTTGGATTGGATACGATTCCTCGCCATCAGAACCAAATCGAAAACCTCGTGGCTCCGTGTCAATAGAAATGACTGCTCCTATCTCAAACAAAGGAGAGAATTGAAAAGATTGGATTTTAGATTTGGAAGTTTTGAATTTGAATTGATTGGGATTTGATTTGAGATTCAATTTGAAATTGCATTTGAAAGTACAGATTGGAGTTTCAGATATGAGGTTTATTTTAGAGGTTTATTTTAACCAAAAAACAGAAATTTGAAGCTTTTGAAACTGTTGCATTAAGTGAAGAATACAGTGCAATAATTCAAAAGAAATTACCTTAAAAGCTTAAGGATCCTGGAAGTTTCACTATACCCTGTGCTATTGGAGTAAAATTTTGTGGAAAAGCTTTATGTGATTTAGGAACAAGTATTAATCTCATGCCATTTTCTATTTTTCGAAGA
The DNA here is from genome assembly GCA_022702705.1 of Papilionanthe hookeriana x Papilionanthe teres. Taxonomy (NCBI): domain Eukaryota; kingdom Viridiplantae; phylum Streptophyta; class Magnoliopsida; order Asparagales; family Orchidaceae; genus Papilionanthe; species Papilionanthe hookeriana x Papilionanthe teres. The sequence goes on from JAKZJZ010001178.1 coordinate 24,194, forward strand.
TTGGATTTAGGAGATATTACTCCCACCACTGTAACCCTTCAGTTAGCTGATAGATCTATCACTTATCCTAAAGGAGTTATAGAGGATGTCCTTGTTAAAGTGGATAAATTTATCTTCCCTGTAGATTTCATAGTACTTGATATGGAAGAAGATAAAAAGATACCTATTATTTTAGGGAGACCTTTTCTACCTACCGGACGAGCTATGATTGATGTGCAAAAGGGAGAACTAACCATGAGAGTGAATGATCAAGAAATTAAATTCAATGTTCTTAAATCAATGATGTACCCTGATAAAGAGAAATGTTATCGAATGAATATAATTGATTATTTAATTAAAAAATATTATCAAGAAAAATGTAAAGTCATTTCTGAAGAAAAATTTGAATTTTTAACTGATGAAAATGAAGAAGTAGAAGAAGAAGAGACTCATTTTATTAAAGATAATTGGGAAACTTTAGACATAACTCAAAATGATATACTTTTACAATCAATTAAAAGAGCCCCTGAACTGGAATTAAAAATTTTACATTCACTTTTAAAATATGTGTTTCTTGGAAATTCGTTAACTTTACTTGTTATTATTTCTTCTGAACTGAGTAAAGGTCAAGAAGAAAAACTACTAGGTGTGTTAAAGAATTATAAGAAAGCTTTTGGTTGGACGATTGTTGATATAAGAGGAATAAGTCATTCCATTTACGTGCATAGAATCTTAATGGAAGAAAATTTTAAACCTACTATAGAATCACAAAGAAGATTAAATCATATCATGAAAGAGGTTGTTAAAAAAGAAATTATTAAGTGGTTAGATGCTGGCATTATTTATCCTATTTCGGATAGTCAATGGGTAAGTCCTATTCATTGTGTTCCGAAGAAAGGATGTGTAACTGTCATTGTTAATGATAAAAATGAACTAATTCCTTCAAGACAAGTTACTGGATGGCAAATTTATATTGACTATAGGAAATTAAATAAAGCCACTGGAAATGATCATTTTCCTTTACCTTTCTTGGATCAAATGCTCGATAAATTAGCTGGACACTCATATTTCTATTTTCTGGATGGATATTCTGGTTATCATCAATTACTTATTGCTCACGAGGACCAAGAAAAGACAACATTTATAAGTCCTTATGGAACATTTGCTTTTAGAAGAATGCCTTTTGGTTTATGTAATGCACCTGTAACTTTTCAAAGATGTATGATGTCAATATTTTGTGATTTGATTGACAAAGGAATTGAAATATTCATGGACGATTTTTCAGTTTTTGGAACTTCTTTTGAATCTTGTTTGGAAAACATAGCCAAAGTTATGAAAAGATGTGAAGAAACAAATTTACTTCTTAACTGGGAAAAATGTCAATTCATGGTCACAGAAGGCATTGTACTTGGTCACAAGGTGTCACAAAAAGGGATGGAAGTAGATCAAGCAAAAGTAAAAACTATTGTTGAATTGTAACCACCTACTACTGTTACTGATGTGAGAAGTTTTCTAGGTCATGCTGGATTTTATAGAAGATACATAAAGGATTTTTTTAAAATTGCTAAACCTCTTTGTCATTTATTGGAAAAAGATGCAAAATTTGAATTTAATAAAGAATTTATTAATGCTTTTAATATTCTAAAATAAAAATTAATAACTGCACCTATCATTGTTACACCTAATTGGAATAAATCTTTTGAATTAATGTGTGATGCAAGTGATTTTGCAATTGGAGCTGTACTAGGACAAAAATATGAGAAAAATTTCAAAGTTTTATATTATGCTAGTAAAACTCTCACTGAAACACAAAGAAATTACACTACCACTGAGAAAGAGCTTCTAGCTATAGTATATGTCTTTGATAAATTTAGACCTTATCTTCTTGGTACTAAATGCATAGTTCATACTGATCATTCTGTTATTAAATATCTATTATCTAAGAAGGATTCTAAACCTAGACTTATAAGATGGGTTTTACTTCTACAAGAATTTGATTTTGAAATAGTAGATAGAAAAGGAACTGAAAACCAAATTGTTGATCATTTGTCTAGAATTAAAAATGATATTATTTCGGAAGAAAATATAAATGAGAAATTTCCTGATGAATCTTTATATGTTATTCAAAGATATAAAACACCTTGGTATGTTGATATTGTTAATTATTTAGTTAACAATATTTTGCCTTATGACTTGGATAACAAATTTATTAAGAAATTTAAATATGATGCTAAATCATATATTTGGGAAGAACCTCATTTATTTAAAACTGGTAAAGATTCTATGATTCGATGATATGTACCGTATGAGGAAACTTTTGCTATTATTCAAAAATTTCATGATTTTGATTTTGGAGGACACTTTGGCATAGATAAAACTACATTTAAAATTTTAAATTCTGTATTTTATTGGCCTACCTTATTTAAAGATGTGAGACATTATGTGAAAACATGTGATCGATGTCAAAGGATGGAAAATATATCTAGGAAGAATGAAATGCCTTTAAACTATATATTGGAAGTTGAAATTTTTTATATATGGGGTTTAGACTTTATGGGACCATTTGTTCCATCATTTGGAAAAAATTATATTTTATTAGTAGTTGATTATGTTTCAAAGTGGATTGAAGTTGTTGCTTTACCAAACTGTGATTCCAAAAGTGTTTCTAAATTTTTAAAGAAAATGATATTTTCAAGATTTGGAATGACTAAGGTAATTATTACTCATGGTGGAAGTCATTTCAGGAATATAAGAATTCAATCATTACTACAAAAATTTGGAATCAAACATAGAATTGTAATCGCTTATCACCTACAAACTAGTGGAATGGTCGAAATATCAAACGAGAGAAATTAAAAGAATTTTAAAGAAGATCTGTTAATCCTAAAAGAACTGATTAGGTTGATAGACTTGATTCCGCATTATGGGCTTATAGAACAGACTTATAAGACACCAATCGGAATGTCACCTTACCGGTTAATTTATGGTAAACATTGTCACTTACACGTAGAACTTGAACATAAAGCTTATTGGGCGATAAAGGAGTTCAATTTTAATTTAAATAAAGCAGGAGAAAAGTGATTATTGCAATTAAATGAGATGGAAGAAATAAGAAATGAAGCATATGAAAATGCGAGGATTTATAAAGAGAAAATGAAGATATTGCATGATAAGAAAATTTTAGGAAAATATTTTGAACCTGGACAAGAAGTATTGCTGTTTAACTCTCGTTTAAAACTGTTTCCTGGAAAATTAAGATCTAAATGGATTGGACCCTATATAGTTGAGAAAGTATACCATTATGGAGCTGTGGATATTAAAGATCCCAAAACAAGAAAAATTTTAAAAGTAAATGGATTAAGATTGAAGCCTTATTTGGGAGATATTAAAAATATTTATAAAGAGGCTTACGAATTGAGTCAACCTAATTAAAAATTTACTTAAGTCGGGCTGACGACGTTAAACCAAGCGCTTTGTGGGAGGTAACCCATAATTATCTTTTCTTTTGAGTGTTGTTTTTAATGTAAGGTTATGCCTCGATCTTGACTAAATTTATATTACTTTAGAAAAATTTGATGCTCATAAGTCTTTGTTGACTTAGGGTGAAAATTATTTTGAAGTGTGTAAGATTTAAGAATTGGATCACTCTATTCTGAATATGAGTAAAAAGGAGATCAAGTTAACCTTCATTTTGATTGTTATTGAGTCTAAATTACTCTTACCAGTATAATTTACCTATCTTGGAGAACAAAATTTTAAAATTTGACGATTAGGCTAAACGGAGTTGAACATAGTTCCGGCGCCTATGCGCCAGAATTCGGCGCCTAAGCGCCAGAATCAAACTATGTATCAATAGGTCCGGCGCCTAGGCGCCAAATTTGGAGCCTAAGCGCCATGGTTACTGGGTCGTGCAAAAACCGAAAATTTTCAGTTTTTCACACGAATTTCACCTTTAAATCAACCCATCTTCTTCCTTAACCATCAAGCAATCAAAATTATGTCCCTTGCACTTCATTCTTGAGAGATTTGAGAAACTTTTGAGAATATGGAAAGAAGAAATCATGGAGAAGAAGCTAGGGACAAGGTCTCAAAGGATCCTCAACCCTACTTCAATGGTTTCATCGCTGTAAGTTTGGAGAAAATTTCTAGTCATTTGGATAAGTTTGAAGCAGAATTTAAAAGCATTGGAGATCGCCTTCATGAGATGTTTCATCAAATTGAACATCTAGAATGGCAAATGAAACTTCAATTTGATCATTTTACGGCTTATCAAGATGCTCAAGTTGAAATGTATGCAAAGAACAAGTGGATTGACGAAAGACGGCTACGGATTTTCCGTGAGCGTTAGTGTTCTTTCCAAGTGGAATACACAATTTCCCTTGTGAAGATTAGAATATTCTGATAATGAGATAGTCATTGTATGGTTTGTTGAGTCATTGTATCGATTTAGAGAATCGATTGTGTTTGTTTTGTGTATTTGCTTTCATGTTCAATGTGTGTTGTTTTTTCTTAGAAATTGTTGTGTTTGAGTGTGTATTAGGAACTTGAATCAAGTATAATACTTATCTGGAATGTATTGAGTCAATATTGAAGATTATAAATGGAATTTAGTGAGTTTGATTTAAACCTTTTGTTTGATTGGTGGATTAATTATTTAATTTTTATAAACTTTTGAAAAATGTTGTGGAAGTTAGAAACTGAAACCCTGCTCTGATATGAGTAATTGGAAGTTGAATTTATGAATTTTGGTGGAAAAGTAAATTTAAAAATATTTTTTTGTGAAAGGCGAGTCTGGCGCCTAGGCCCCAGAATTCGGCGCCTAAGCGCCAGTTCGGCCTGGACCCGAAAATTTACTTAAATAACCCCCAAAAGTCATTTTTGACGCCTAAGCTTCATCTTCTTCCCCATTTTCGCGGAAATACACCTTTTAGATCCATTTTGAGGTCAAAACATCAAGGATTTGAGCACGAAACCACTCGATTTCTTTGTCTCAAGGTCAGATCTACACTTTAAACCATTTATTTTTTATTTTCACCATAGATTTTCCTAGTTTTGCTAAGAACCGAAATTTTGAAAAAACTTTTTGATTCTTAGTGATTTCTTTGGATTTTTAAACTTATTTTAAGTTTTATAAACTTAAAAAAAAAAGAGTTTAAATATTTGATTCCTAAATTTGTTCTTGTTTTCTTTCACGTTTAGATGGCTCTGAAATCTAAATGCGGGAAGGCACGAGATAACTTTGATAGCAGCAAATTTTCTACTGCGGCTGCGCATTTTTGCTACCATGAATTTGCGACATCCAGGAAGTTCATTTCCGAATGAAGTTTCTATCATCTGGGAGAAATGATTGAAAACACTATCGTTGCACACAATTGGCAACGATTCTGTTATTTCACTGTTGTTGTTGATATCCCGATTGTTCGATAGTTTTATGCAAATTTTCTGTATGTTGAAGATTATGAAGTCTTTGTCAGCGGTATCGGAGTAGGATTTAGTTCTGAAAGAATCAATATATTTTATGGCCTGCCACCGACTATAGAGTGCTATTATTCTGGATTATCACCATCTGAGGGAGATTTGGATATGATCATTGCTTATTTAACTGATGGTACTAGATCTTGGAAGATCAGGAATGGAAAAAGGGTAAACTTCAAATCCTCCAAATTAAATGGTATTTCTAAAGCATGGCACTATTTTATTTCTGCAAGATTGTTACCTTCCAACCACCTGAGTGAAGTGACTAGAGATCGAGTGATCTTAAACTACTGCATTCAGGAAAGAAAGCCTATTGATGTTGGCAATATTATTTATGATTCTGTGGATTCTACTGCGAGATCCAGTACTTCTGTTGGACTGGGATTCTCATCTTTGATTTATTCATTGTGTGTTAGTAATGGAGTCACTGCTGATATTTCTGAGGAGAAGTTAAAGTCTACCAAGCCAATTGGGCAGGAGAGTGTTAGTATCTATGATCGTCTTCGAGGGAAGAGATCGACCGCTCATTCTACTTCTGCACATACTTCAGGTAGACCTTCTACTTCTAGGCCCTCTACTTCTGCTGAGCCACCATCAAATTTCTGGGAATCAATGCATGATCAACTTTTAGAGCAGCAGCAGGAGTTATTTCAAACTCATTGCAGGATTGATACTATTGACAGAAAACTTGATCATCTATCTGATTATACCCAGAGGAAGAGTAGTTATGATGCTGAGTATGATGAAGCCCTAGTCAGATTTCTAAAGGGTGAACGTGATGTTAGTTTTCCTACTTTTCCTAGTTTCACACCATTTGTTGATCCTAAGGATGTAGAATTTTCTTTTGGTGACGACGATGATGATGATGAGGCTACAGCTAGTGACT
>JAKZJZ010001179.1:0-30521 GCA_022702705.1 Papilionanthe hookeriana x Papilionanthe teres
GCTCGAAATTGAGCTCGATTGGAGGGAATTGAGGTGGAGTTCGGTGGGGATCAAGTGCTGCATGTGTGGAGAGTGATGCGGAGTGATTTTGGCGAGTTTCCTTAAGGTTAGGTTCGGCACCTCCTTTGGCCGAGAGGGTGAGGGGTTTAAATAGGCATGGCTGGAGGCTCTCCCAGGGGGAGTTGAGGGCTGGGATCAGCTGCTCTTGGCATGTGAAGAACGGCCATGGTGGCCATTTGGAGTGAGGCGGCTCGGCGGGTGAGAATTCCAAGTTTGGGCTCACATGTGAGCTCTCGGCACTGGTGGTTTCCGGCGGTGTGGTGGCTGGCCGGCCGAGGTCGGGTCACCCTCGAAGCTCGGGTGGGTCGGGGCTGGAGGCTTGTGCGATCGGTGGGCCTTGCCATGTGTAAAGGGGTGGCTTGGAATGGAATGGGGAAGAGGCCATTTTGGCTTCAATTTGGTCGGCCCATTGGTTTGGGTTGGGTGCACCTCCCCATGGCTCGATTTTGGGGCTGAGAGGATCGGTTGGGTCGACGAGAGAGGATGGTGTGGTCTCTATCCAAATAGTTTAAGTTAATTTTGGGTTATAGTGTTGCATTAAAAGAGGTTAAAATGGCTTAAGGAAGGCTTAGGAAAGGACTCCCTCCACTTGCCATTAATGGCTTGGTGACAAGTCGAGCCCCCCATGGCTTCATGTGGCTTGTCATGGCTTGCATGTGGCTTGCATTTGGCTTGAAAAAAGGTTGACTTGTTTCATGAAAAAGGGTTTTAGAAATATTTGACATTTAGGGGGTAATTTGGCATGTGGCTTGATTTGGAATGGTTTAATTGATGCTTTTGAAACTTAGGGGTGATTTTGATCAAATGGATGATGAGGGGAAGTGTCATGTGGGCTTTAGGATGATTTGGGCTTTTGAATTTTGAAGGAAATGGGCTTTTAAGAAGGTTTAAGGGAAGTGGGCTTTTAAGTTTAAGGATGTGTTCATGGATGGGAATTTTTGTAAAAGGTTGGGCCAAATAGTTGTTGGTTTTGGTTTAGGGATGTTTCATGAGTAATTTGAAATAGATTTAAGGTGGTTTGGGTTTGAATTGGGTTGAATTTGGGTTTATTTGGTAAATGGGCCAATGTAGGTCAAATTGGGCTAACTTGGGCCAATGTTGGGCTAGGGTTGAAATTGATGTAAAATAAATGTTGAGAAATGTTTATGGGAGCGTTTCAAAGAGGTTTTGGCTTTGGTTGGGTTTTGATTTTGAGGTTTGGGTCTATTTGGGCTAGGTTTAGGTTTAGGTCGAAATTGGGCTTTTTGATTTTGGGTTGAATTTGAGTGGGGTTTGGGTCTAAATTTTGGGCAAATCATGTTAGTGTTTTGTTTATGGGGATGTTAAGGAAGGTTTAGAAAAGATTTGGGGTTAATGGGAGTTGAATTGAGTGAGTTTGGGCTAAGTTTGGGTCATGGGTCCAAATTGGGCTTTTAAGGCCAAAAGTGAAATTGGATCCCAATGCCAATCAACTTGGGCTTGGATTGGGTCTAGATTGGTGTTGGGGATGTTAAATTGAAGTTTAGAATTGAATTGGACCAGAATTTGGGTCAATTGGGTGGGTTAGGTTTGACATTGGGTTCACTTTGGGTTAAAATGGGTCGAATTGGGGGTTTTGATAAAAGTGGGGTAAATTGGCAAAATTGGCCCATGGTGTAGTTGAACAAAATGAAATTGGGAATATTTGGGATTTTCTGGAATTTTCTAGGAATTTTCTGAATTTTTGGATTTTTTGGCTAAGAGGGGTATTTTGGGTATTTGGAGGGTATTGGGGGGTATTTTTGGAATTTTTGGTATTTTGGTTATGGATGATCAATTTGAGTGGGGAGGAAATGTTTAGGATTGGTCTTGAGGAATTTTGGGTAATTTAGGTGATTTTGGAAATTTTGGGTAGTTTCAAGGGCATTTGGTAGGTTAGGCGGGTGTAGGGTCCGGGGGTCAAAAATTGAAAATTTGGAAAATTGAAGATTGGGTGAATATAAGTGGAATAAAATCATTTTGGTTGAGCCATGAAGCCACATCAAGCCCATATGAGCCATGAAGGGACTCATTTGAGGCATTCATTTATGTTGTTCTAACCCTCTTGCGCGAGGGCTTAGGGGTTAAGGACCATCCATGTGAATCACTTACATGAGTCGGGAGGTCGAGTTAGGTATAGGTGTGGTTTTAGGAGGTGTATGGAAGTGTAGTGTATGAGTGTAGTGTGTGTGTAAGTCGGCCCCTTCACTAGACCGGGCCGCCAGGGCGATCTAAGGCCAAAGAGTCCTATAGGAACTCATCCTTTAAACTTCCACACTTGATTTCGACCCTCTAGGTGATTAGGGGTCTACGGTCGAGTTCGTGGAGTTTGCGAGGAGTTAAGAAGTGGTTTGAAATTCTAGATGGTGGATCCCGATTCTAGTCCTCTAAGATAGTCGAAGGAAAAGCCTAAGGCTAGATCCTAAGTAATAAAGAGAAGAAGAGAAGACCTCATCAAAAATGAGGTCAACAAATGGACCCCGATAGGTGTGGTGGTGACGGAGCACACGCGCGTATTGGCGTTGACCGAAAAGATCAACAAAACCAATCACGGATGTCCAAGTGACAAACTTGGGACGAAGTAGAAGAGTTTCCTGCGGGGAGTGTCGAGTATATCTCTAAGACCGGAGATTCACGAACTCTCGGCTGGGGAAAGGAAAAGGAGGTGAACTCCAAATCACAAGATCCAGGGAAATTTCAATTTAAATTTTGTTTCGAGTTTAAGTTTTGATGTGTGAATTCGGATTTCAACTCGAGTTTCAATTTAGATTGAAGTTTTGTTAAGATTAATTTTGAAGGGATTTGATTTGAAATGAAAATTGAAATTTTGCGGTTTTAGATGTAACATCCTCGACCTCGAAAGAAAATTGAATTGATTGGATTGAATCATTACAATGAGGAGAGATCTCGGAGCAATGTGGTATTGGATGTAAAATCCTTAACCTCGAGAGCTCGATTTGGTGTGCTTCATTGCAATAGGAAGAGAATCTAAAGCAATGCGGTATTGGATGTAAAATCCTCGACCTCGAGAATTTGATTTTGATGCATTTCGATGCGATAGGGAAAGAATCCTAAAGCAGTGCGGTCTCGGATGTAAAATCCTCGACTTGAAAAGTTGATTTTGATGTATTTCGGTGCGATAGGGAAAGAATCCTAAAGCGATGCGGTATCGGATGTAAAATCCTCGACCTCGAAAAGTTGATTTTGATGTATTTCGGTGCGATAGGGAAAGAATCCTAAAGCGAGTGCGGTATCGGATGTAAAATCCTCGACCTCGAAAAGTTGATTTTGATGTATTTCGGTGCAGATAGGGAAAGAATCCTAAAGCGAGTGCGGTATCGGACGTAAAATCCTCGACCTCGAAAAGTTGATTTTGATGTATTTCGGTGTAATAGGGAAAGAATCCTAAAGCGATGCGGTCTCGGATGTAAAATCCTCGACCTCGAAAAGTTGATTTTGATGTATTTCGAGTGCGATAGGGAAAGAATCCTAAAGCGATGCGATCTCGGATGTAAAATCCTCGACCTCGAAAAGTTGATTTTGATGTATTTCGGTGCAATAGGGAAAGAATCCTAAAGCGAGTGCGGTCTCGGATGTAAAATCCTCGACTTCGAAAAGTTGATTTTGATGTATTTCGGTGCGATAGGGAAAGAATCCTAAAGCGATGCGGTCTCGGATGTAAAATCCTCGACCTCAAAAAGTTGATTTTGATGTATTTCAGGTCACGATACGGAAAGAATCCTAAAGCGATGCGAGTCTCGGATGTAAAATCCTCGGCCTCGAAAAGTTGATTTTGATGTATTTCGGTGCAATAGGGAAAGAATCCTAAAAGCGATGCGGTTTCGGATGTAAAATCCTCGACCTCGAAAAGTTGATTTTGATGTATTTCGAGTGCGATAGGGAAAGAATCCTAAAGCGATGCGGTATCGGATGTAAAATCCTCAACCTCAAAAAGTTGATTTTGATGTATTTCGGTGCGATAGGGAAAGAATCCTAAAGCGAGTGCGGTCTCGAATGTAAAATCCTCGACCTCGAAAAGTTGATTTTGATGGGTAATTGACTTTGCGACGATTTGTAGTGTTGATTTGAAAAGTGTGAAATTTTGGTGTTTCGGGAATTTCATGAAAGTTGTAAAAGACTTTCATGGAAGGAAATAGATTATGAGGGAATATGTAGATGTTGCATATCCCATTCAGAAGAGTTGATTGAAAGTTGCTGGTTTGGATTGAATGTGATTCCTCGCCATCAGATTCGATCCGTGTCAATGGAATCAGCCGCTTCCTTCCCGAACAAGGGAGAGAGTAGAACGGGTTGGACTTCGATTTGGAAGGGTAAGTTTGAATTTGAGTCGAGGTTTGATGTGAGATCTGGAAAGATCGAATTTGAAATTTGATTGAGATTTGATTTGAAATTTGGAAAGATTGAATTTGAAATTTGATTGAGATTTTGTGGTCCTTTTGTTTGTCTTTTATCGATTCAAATTTTATTTTATCGTGAATTTGGAGTTTATCATTTTTTAGATTTTAAGGAAAGTTTTCTTTTATTCTTTTTGTTTCTTTTCGTTCTTTGTTCGAAGTTCATTTAACTTTTAATGGCGTTTCCCGGTCAATTTGCACAAAAGAGGTGAAGGCGAAAATTGTGACATGGTCACTTTCATTCCAATCATGCTTGAAGATACATCGTACAACTCGATCCGGAATACATCTCATACAATCCATATAGACTCGAAACGGACTATGTATGATCTTTGTCGATTCATCCAAAAGGGTATCCGTCGAAAATCCATGTACGAATAGTGAGGTACATGGTCGATAACATCACCTTCCAAGCCATCCTTGGCAAGGATGCCGTATGGATGTACGTTGGAGGTGTGATATTTTCCATGTAGCTCGCGGCTCGTAAGGCGGAGGCTCTCTAACTCCGGGTGCGGTCGGAAGTGGTAAGGTGCTTTCTGTCGTCCATCCTTCGAAAGTAAGCGAGATCCGCTTCATCTGGTACTCCGGTATGCAATGCTTAGCGACATCCGCTCCGTTGCCCTTCGGTATCATGACGGAACCTACCGGTAATGGTATCTTTGTCGGCCCTCGGAACTCACCTGGGCCTGCTATCCGGAGGTCCGATCCGAACATGATATTACACTCGTTCAGAAAAGAAACTGTGCAGAAAGGTATGACAAAGTCGTGGTGATCTATGTGCGGGGGTATACAGTCACCCTTCTTGTAAATGTTGATGATGCAACTGTTGGGTATGCAATCTGCTGGAAATACCCCCATGTTATCATTCTTTTTACCATCCTTTTAATGACTAATGGCATTGGATCTACTCGGCCATGACGGAGTATCCCGGTGGGTTTCCTTTCTGTCTTACGCGAAGTTATAGCGACATCCACATTGTATTGTAATTCTCCCCTTCCACGGCATCCATCTCCGGGGTTCGAGTAAGTGTTTTCTCTTAAGCGACACCGCTCGGCCCATCTTTTTCAAATCCGGATGCGGTCCACGATTTGTTGTTGTTCATATTCGAGAACACGTACGTATGTAGCTCGAGGCCTTCGAGTATATTGATCCTCCCGCCTACGATTCTCTCGAAGTATTCAAAAGTTTTCTTACGGACATTCCGTATTCTTTCTAGCTCGTATTCCGGTATAATTTGCAAATGGCGAGGCTCGGTGACGTCTTGTGGGATATATGGCTCAATCCCTTCACGTTCTCACCGCATACCTCGGCTCCTCGGGGATGATGTCCGTCGGGACATCCTCCGGGGTCGCTCACGCAACAAGGTCATGCATTACGGTGGCTTCATCCGGTGGCGTAATAGCCTTCTTTCTTCTGTTCCTCTCGAGATTTCTCACGGTCTCTTCGTCGTCACGGGAGCCGGTCTCCTTTTTCGAGTTCTCGGCGAACCGGTATCCTTGAAGTATATGTCGCGGTAGTAGCAACTTCCTCGTCGCGGTCGGTCCGTTGCTAATTTAGTTAGCATCTTGCGGATACGGCGATTCTTGTTTCTCCGTTGAGTTGTCTGTGAGAGTAGCTCTTCGTACTTCACGAGTTTACGTAGGCGCGGCGCCGACAAGTCCGCCCTCTGCTGTAGCGACTACGGATTTGATTCTCTTGTCTTCTTCGGTGTACGTTTTTCTTTTCTGTCTGCTTGGATTGGTGGCTTGGGCCACCCACTTTCATTCTTGTCGATCGGGCGATTCCTCTCGGTCGATCGGGACCCGGTCACTTTCCTCGTATTGCGAGGCTGCGGTGCGAAGTCCGAGTCGATCTCTATTATCGCTCCATCTTTCACCCTCTTTTCATTGAGTGCGAGGTTTACGCCATTTCTAAAGTTCGGGACCAACCGCCGCTCGACATTTCCCTGCGACAAGACGAGGAAAAGGATCGAGGGGCATCTTAAGAACAAGAACATTAAGAAAATGTTTATTAAAGACAAAAAATTTATTTTTATATTCAACAAGAATGAAGTGGGAAAAGATCGGGAAAGAGATTTTGACTTGGAAGAGAGAAAACAAAGAAAACTTTATTATCATGATTTTATTTATTTTAGCACATTTTTGTTATTTTTGGGTTCGGACCCGATCATAAGTAATTACTTCACCCGTGCTTCTAGGGATGGAAAATTCACTCCTTCGAAACATCGGGTAGCGTAATACTTTTTCAAGTATCGTCCATTGATCGGAAGCATATGTCGTTCTCCTTGGCAGTTCACTAGGCTGGTAGGAGCCTCTGAGTAGCTTGTCTCGACCACGAACGGTCCTTCCCGAGTGGGTTCGAATTTTCCTCCTATCTTGCGGTGTGCGAGAATAGGTCTTTTGAGAACGAGAACTAAGTCACCAACCTTAAAGGTTCTTGGGCGGACCGGTCTGTCATGGGCTTGAACCATCTTAGCTTGGTATAGTTCTAAATTCTGCTGCTAGCTGCAAGTCTTTTCCCTTCCGGGCTTTCCAATTCTTCTAGTCGTAATCGGCATTCTCTTCCGTCGTGAGTTTGTTTGCAGCTGCGATCTAAGTGAAGGAAGTCTGGACTTCTACGGGTAACACTGCCTCGGACCCATACACCGGAGCGTAAGGTGTAGCTTGAGTAGGAGTTACGAAGGTTGTCCGGTAGGCCCATAAGGCTTCTAACAACTTCTCGTGCCAATTTCACTTATTATCGTCCAAGGTTTTCTTTAAAATTTGAACGAGAGTTTTATTAAAAGCCTCAGCAAGGCCGTTTGCTCTTGGGTAGTAAATTGTTGAATATCGCCGGTCGATTCCGTGTCTCACGACAAAATTGTTGATTTGCGTGCTTCGAATGTTGACCCATTATCCGAGATGATCTCGCGCGGCACCCGAAACGGTAGACAACTTGGTTCTTAAAAAGCGTAGCACGTGGTGTGCCTTCACTTCTTTGAGTGGAGCTGCCTCCGCCACTTGGAAAAGTAATCCGTAGCCGCAAGAATGAAGCGATGTCCTTTTGACGAAGGTGGTTCTATTGGACCCACTATATACGTGCCCCAACATTCGAATGGCCACGATGCGATTGTCGGATGTAGCACATTTGGAGGTTGGTGTAGAACCACTCCGTGCACTTGGCAGCGATGACGGCTCTTGGCGATTTTCATGCGATCGGTCATCATCGAGGGCCAGTAGTACCCTAGTCTTTTAATTTTCATTTTCATCTTTGGACCCGACTGGTGAGCGCCACAGAGTCTTGAATGTATCTCTTTAACAATTTCACGAGCCTCGGACCCGCTTAGGCATCTTAGCCACATCCGATCAAAAGACCTTACGTATAATGTATTGTTTATTAATGCGTAGGACGAGTTCTTTTCTTGATCCGATGGGCTAACGACCTATCATCTGGTAGTTTTCTGTCTGCGAGTAATCCATTAATGGTTGTCGCCGATCTTCGTATTTTACGTCATTTGCTAAGCTGATTCTTCTTCTTTTTCGATTTGTGTATTGTGTCTATATCGAGTCGTGATAGGACTGACGTCCAGTGAACCGACACTTCCATCGATTCATCTTGCAAACGAGCAAATTCTTTTGCGAGGCGGGCTAACACATCTGTTAAAGCGTTTTCTTTTACGGGAATTTTGTTGATTGTCACATTTGGAATACGTTTCAACGAGTTTGTATAGCATACGGAAGTATTGCTCGAGTCTTGGTTTTAAAATTCTGTATTGTCCGCGATACGTTGGATGATTAATTGCGAATCCCCGTAGATGTTGATGTACTGTTATACCCATTCGAATAGTTAATTCCGGTCCCGTTATGAGGGCTTAGTATTACGCTTCGTTGTTTGTACACGGCTCGTCGAGTGGTAGGAGTATCTTAACATCCCCGCTCCGGTGTTATAAAGATTAGTCCGATCCCGCCTTACGAGCACTATCACTTGCGATTCTTCGTCTTTATGTGCTTGAAGATGCTCCGTCGAAATATAATTCCCAACGTCGATCATCATGGTCTTCTAGGTTTATTATTTGTTCATCCGGCGAGTCGTCATTGAGAGGCGGTCTCAGCCGCAAAGGGTGTCTTTGCGAGGAAGTCTGCTAGGACTTGTCCCTTTACGGCACGAAAGTTATATCGAATTGCAATAATATCATTGACCATCTGGCAAGTCTGCCGGAAAGCGTTGGACGGGTCATCAAGTATTGCAATGGATTAAATTTCAAAATCAGGTTGACCTTATGAGAAAGCATGTAATGCCTGAGCTTTTGAGCGGCGAAGATCAGGACGAACAATGCTTTTCAATTGCGGGATACCTTATTTCCGTCGGCGATGAACGACGGCTTAGGTAATAAAGAGCATTTTCTTTACCCTCATCATTGACACAGGCTAACGAGACTCAGAGAGAGTCGTCTAAAGCCGCGGTATAAAGTATTAGCGGTCTACACCGAGGCCGGGGCTGCTAAGACGGGAGGTGTCATTAAGTATTGTTTAATGTCCTCGAAGGCCCTCCGGCATTTCTCTTCCCGAATAAATTTGGCGTCCTTTTTAACTAGTGCCGAGAAAGGCTGACACCTACTGACAAGTTTGAGATAAAGCGTCGAAGATATGCCGGCTTCCCTTGAAAAGATCGTAGTTGTTTTAAGGTTACGGGAGGTGGCATTTCTAAGATGGCTTTAATCTTTTACGGGTCGATTTCAATTCCACGATGTCGGACAACGAATCCTAAGAATTTCCGGAGGTGACGCGGAGGCGCATTTTAAGGGATTCATCTTAAGGTTAAATTGTCTTAATCGTTCGAAAACAATTCTCAAATCATACGAGTGGTTTTCCTTTACTTTGCTTTTGATGACCACATCGTCCACGTAGCATTCGACTTGATTGTGGATGAGATCATCAAAAATTCTTGTCATTGCTCTACGGTAGGTTGCTCCTGCGTTCTTCGATCCGAATGGCATCACTTGTGTAGCAATATACCCCGATCGGCGTTCGAATGCTTGTAAGTTTTTCATCTTTTGGAGCCATTTTTATACGGTTGTATCTCGAAGATCCATCCATGAATGAGAATATTTCATGCGTTGAAGCAATGTCGATCATTAATTCTGGGATCGGTAGAGGGATTTCATCTTTCGGACATGCCTTGTTTAAATCTCTGAAATCCACACAAATTCTGATCTGACCATTCTTCTTTCTGACTGGTACTACGTTGGCTAACAAAGTCGGGTATTGTTCTTCACGGACAAATTTTGCGTCTATTAGCTTTTTAACTTCAGCTATGACTTGTTGTTCGATTTCTAGACGCATTCTTCGGGACCTTGTACGGCGGAACGAACGGGATCCACCCCTAGCTTATGGATGCACGACCTGCGGAGCTAAACTCGGCATCTCATCGTAGCTCCAAGCAAAACGAGTCTTTGAATTCCATTAATAACTTGATTATTTCTTCGGAGTCTTCTTTATTGAGTAAGGAGCTAACAAAGGTAGGTCTAGGTTCTTCGCTAGTACCTAAGTTAACTTCCGTTAACTCATCTATCGTAGATTTGATCTCTTCTTCGAATTACGGTGGAGCGTTTCCAATTTGCAAATCTTCGAGTTCTTCGCGGTTTCCATGCGGTTTTCATTAGACTCGCGAGTGACAACCAAGCAAAATTCGGTATCGTCGGTCGATCCTGCGTGCCGAATCCGAGACCATGTTTTGAGTTGGGTGGACGACCGGAGTTATTCCATAAATTTTCAAAACGTTGTGATTGACCTTTTGTCCATTGTCGAGGTAAGAAACCACGCTGAATTAAATTTTGAACACGGGGAGAGTACCACTCGAAAGGCAATTCCATTAATTCGATGAAGTAGCATCTTCGAGTTGTACATTATTTTCGAGTTTTGGAGGAAGGAGCACCACGGTAGAATTTGATGGGCTTTGCACCACCGCTACGTACCTCTTTGACCTCCATACCCTCGATCTTATTAGAATGGATCGGGGTCAGGGTCATAGTATGTACATAGTGGTTAATCTTCTCGTACATCGATTTATATTCTTCGTTTCTTTCATCTTCAATAGGGATTTTGAATTGTGGCTTCTTTCGACTTATTGTCGCTGCTTCTTGTTTGATTTCTTTTTCTTCTTCAGAACTATCTTCCCAATCGACATTGATGGTCGGTTTCCTCTGTCCAATCGTCCTAACGTCTCTGCCACGACCTCGTCCCCGGCCTCGTCCTCGGATGCGAGTTGTGGAGAAACCTTCACCATCTCGCCGTAAGGGAGTGGTGAGTGATCGTTGGACTAGAACTTCGGGTTCTTCGTCGTCCCAAATTTCTTTTGCTTCATTTGTTATGGTATCTACGGAGAAGATTGTTTTCTTCGGAGGTGCATAATAAGTTGCATCTTCATGGATTCCGATTTCATGTACGGAGAACGGTTGCAAGTCACCTTTGATGCACTTGTTCCCCTCCATCGTAGTATTTGATGCATTGATGTAGAGATGATGGTACCATCCGGTTTTCATGTATCCATGGTCGGCCCAGTAGAGCGTTGAACGATGTTTCGAATCGATTATGTGAAATTTCGCGGTTGTCTTTGCTAAGTCACCGGTCTTCATTAGCAGTGTTATTGATCCGAGGGCTCTTTCTCCTTTCTGGTTGAATCCTCTTAATAACATTTTGTCCGCTTTGAGCTCGCGGGCATCAATTTCCAAGTATGCTAGCATTCGAAGATTCATTATGTTGATTGATGCTCCTGGATCCACCAATACTCTGGAGAGTGTAAACTTCCCAATTATAAGCTGAAATGTACAACGATCGGTTGTGGTCTGTCGTCCCAGTAGTAGGTCGTTGTCAGTGAAGGTAACACCTCGTTGTTCCTTTAACGAGCAAACCTCATCTAAGGACTCTCCGGCCATTTGAGCCAAGCAAATTTCCGGATCAAGTAAGGCCTTGATCGGAAGCTTCTCTCATTTCTTTTGATAAGATGAGAGCGTCGTAGATGCTCGGTTGGTCTGGTAGTTTCCTAAGATGGGCTAGCACGTTGTAATCCACTTTGTTTTCATGTGCCTCGTTTTCTTCTCGAATGGGCATTTCTTCGTCGGGGTTGGTTCTTCTCGAACAACCACATGCTTTCCTTTGTCTTTTGGACCCATTCTCGGAGGTAGAACTCTTCCACTTCTTAAGTTGACTTCGTGATTTCTTCAAGTTTAGCATTGAGTTCTGTTGGTGTCTCCTTCGAATTGGAATGACGGATTCTTCGGGATTAGCTTCGGAGTCCGAAGGCTCTAACTCTATTGTGATTGGAGCTCCTCGAAACTCGCGAATAGATTCGTTGCTTGTTGAACTCTCGTAGCCTTCTCGGTGGATGTCTTCTTCATCATTGTGATCGTCGAGATTGTGTATGATTTGAGAATTGTCATTTGTATCGGAATCGACGCCGGATTAGGTTGATTGTTGCTAGTTACGTAATCGTTAGAAACGATCGAAAACGTAGCCAACGCCATAACCCTCATCATTATAAGATCCCATCGGAGTGGGCGGATAATCATACGAGTCGAAGTTCGAGGGATTTCTCCCCAGAATCGGAAACAACTATCCTAGGATAAGCGACCCCTAGTCTAGCCTTAGGTGCCTCGGTCTTCTCTTCTTCGTCAATTTTCTTCTTTTCTTCAATTATCTCTTGTTGAGGTTGATCTTCATCGCGAGTGATAGCGCCGACTTGACGGGTTTCGAACTGCGAGTTGAAGCTCGCACCGAAGTGGTTTGGATGCGATCTAAAATCTTCTTCGAAGACTTTGTCCAAGCGGTAGCCCATCCATCATCGGTCGCATAGGGATCTATCGGAACAATGAGATCCGTCGAGATAACATTGACGGAACCTCCTTTACGGGGTTCCTTCATGTACTCCTTCGGGATCGTTATATTCCCTTTCGGAGATTATCGTTGAGCCAACTCTTGAAGGTAATACAATCTTCTATCTTATGCCCAAGCATCCGTTGGTAAGGGCAAAAGTTGGGATCACCTTTCTTGTCGACTTCTTACGGTCTCTTAGGTTACGGTAGTTGGAAATGCGGAGTCTTCATCAAGCTGTGGAACATTTTCGGCCTTGCCTCATTCTTGAACGGATACTCCACGCTCGAAGCTCCCTTAACGTACGTTGCGGACGAGGCGGTTGTTCATCTTGTTGAGATGACCGATAGGCGGGTCGGGGTTGCTTGGTAATTCGTTGAGGTTGCTTTGCGGCCGTTCGACGATATTTGTATCGGTTGCTTGCCTTTGTCGACTCGTCTGCAATGATCCGGGACTTCTTTTCAAAAGTTTTCACGGGCTTACGTTTATCCGTTTTATCGGTGAAACTTAATGGCTTCGCCTCCTCTTGCAAGCTTCGGCCTTGCTTAACAACTTCTCGAAAGTCTTAATAGTAAATCCCTTAAGGAGAAGTGCTTATCGGGCCATGGATGCTTTTTAGTAAAATGCCGATCGCATCTTCGTTCTTGTAATTGTGCTCACACTTCATACTTAGGTTCCTCCATCGAAGTATGTAGTCCACCAAGGTTTCATTCGGCTTACGCTTCTCTACCACTAAATCACCTATAGTGATGTGGTGCCGAGCTCCGGCAAATCGCTTGATGAAGAGGTTCTCTAATTCGAAAATGTCTTCACCGAACCGTTTGGTAATTCCGCATACCAATCAAAGGCGATCACGACGAGTGGCCGACAAATTGTCGGAAGAGTAAAGCATCACTTCCGCCGGCATTGCAACAAGCGGCACGAAAATGTGCAACATGCTTGCCGAGGGTTTCCGGTTCCATCAAAGGTCTTGAACGAGAGGTGGTACAAAGCCCTTCGGATATTGGACGGCGTCGAATTCTTCGGGGTAAGGTCTACCCGTCCGAATGGATGTCCCGCTCTTTGATTGTGCTAAGGCTTCTCGCTTCTGCTTGTTCTACCAAGCTCTTGATATCATTTTACGGAATCATACTTTGTGTTGCATCCTTCTTTAATTGATCATCCCCGTTGACGGATGTAATCTCCTTTCCTCCGTCTACGATGTGAATAACTTCGGGGTGTTTCTCTTTGGGGTTGAACCCGACTGCGGAAGTGGCTGAGGGCTACGGCCATCTCTTCCATCCTTTTCGCCATCCGGGCGATCGTATCATCTTCCTCTTGAAGCTGCCTCCTCATTACTTCCGGCTCCTCTCTTCTGCGCAGTCGCAGGAGCACCTTGTGAAGCGCGACGAAGCTCGTGTTTCTACCATGTTAATTTCTGCATACTCATCATCCATGGACTCTGACGAGTCAACTTCATCTCCGAATTTCTCCTCTCTTTCCCTTGCTAGTCGCCGAATATGAGTTCTTAACTTTTCCATAGCATCTTCTAGAGGTCTTTTCTGTACATCCTTGCAGTTGTCATGTGATAATTGTCGAGTTTCTTTTTCATGAGTCCCTTTCTTGCGGTAGCACTTTCTTCGGACTCGAGTCTCCCGACGAGACTTTCCTTTTACGGTCGTTGTTTCGGTCTTAAGCGGCCGGTAGTGGGACGCCATACCATCCTTCTAGCGGCGGAAGGCCTAGGACCGGATGGTCCATCGGTCGAATCTTTGGAAGGTGGTATCCTCCACGATCCGTAAACACTGAAACAACAACGGGTGGGCTAGCCTTCATTTTCTTATTTGGTTCTTCGCGGCGATAGCGAGATTCTACTCGCGGCCCAAGACGAGATTTGGCGGCACCCGCCCTATCCTTCTTAAAATTTCCGACACGGGGCATCTTTCCTTCTTCGCTAACTTTTCGATCACGGTACGTCAATCGGGCGAGTGGTGTAACCACTAGCCCTCTTCTTTCGTTGTCGTTATAGTATGCGGGCCGAGGTAATGTAGAGGCAATCTTGCGGACATTTTCCTCGTCGAGTTGCGGCGGAAAGGGGATGGAATGCGCTCCCTTCCGGAAGGGGTGTATACTCGGACAATGGTATGTATTCGGGTAGTGGTGTGTACTCGGGAATTTCTTCAGGAAAGCGACTTCGGCGGCTACGGCCTTCACGGCAATCTTCCTGCCTCTATTTCTCCTCTGGGTCCGTGTTAGGGGTGGAACCCTTGAGCTGGACCCAATTTCAAAAACAGAAGGTCTTGTACGGAAATCTGTACCCTCCACGGTAACATGCTCGTTACAAATTTGAACTTCCTTCCCCTTTAGTTTGGCGGGAGCCGGGGTAGGTGCAGAGACGACTAGACCAGTGGGGGTAGAGATAACAGTCCTCCTTTGGACAGCGGTATTCCTCTCGAGTGGAACCCTTTGCGAGAGGGGAAATTCTTGAGTTGATTTAAGGTTGAACTCGATCATGGGTTTCTCGGTTCGACACTTTGTCCATTAGTGTGAAGAGAGTAACATCGGCGATCTTGACATTTGTGTTCTCGAATCCTTGTCCAAACCGGATGATCCCATTGTCGGGCGGCTCATCCTTGTAAACGGCGAGATCTAGTCCATTGGTGAAGGAGAAAATCGGCTTTGGGGCTTCCATTTACGCAAGGTAGATTCGATTGTCGGTCCCGAGTTATGCTTCTTCTCATCGGGACGAAAAGAAAGGAAAAAAAAGAGTCCGAACACATTCTTGTTCATGTATATTTATTAAAAGAGTCGTTCATTAGAAGGTTTGTTTATTTAGAACGGAATGTTCGAAGGTGTAGAGAAGGTAACGAATGCGATTCGAATTAGAAAGGAAAAGAAAGTCTTATGCAAGACTTCTCGACTCGAAGGATTACCCCTAAACTAACACCTATTGGGGGTCCGCCCCACCTCGGAAATGAGGTAAAAGGATCTCGGAACCTCTCCGTTTAGGGGTGTCTAAACGAGTGGCTCCTAAATCCGAGAGAATGTTGGCTATACTCGTTCAAGACGGAAATGAACATAGTATTCCAACGGAAAGAAGGGTAGTTTGATCTATTAGGGACATGGATACACTACCAATTTTTGAAAGCGGAAGCTATTTGATTAAAATGGAGAGAGGAACTATTCCCACGTGAGTCGCCGAAATTGTCGGTATATTTTTAGGTTATGTGTTTTATTTTGAAAAGGGGTCGCCTACGAAATTGTCGGCGTATTTTTAATTTAATTTAAATAAATAATTTGAAAAGTAGTATTTGATTTTGAAAATAATTTTAAATTTGAAAATTTTAAGATATGAAATCAAGCCGATCTCACATCCCGAATAGTTTATATAAACGAGCGCCGCACCACAAACCGTGTATCTATCCAGAAGAATAGACACACTGCTTGATGATGGGGCTCGATTAAATAAACTAGAAAGGTTTGTGACATCCGTTTGGTCTGCGAACCAATTTTATAAGCCGACAAGTTCCCCTGTTTAATATGAAAACATTAAACAGGGTTTATATTACACAGGTTCTTAAAGTTCCCTATAAGGGCGAGCCCCTATAGTTAATTACATCTTAAGTGACGGAAATCACCTAAGAAAACTCTCGATAATAATCGGTAGTTACTGCTCTCAAGAATTTCAAAGTTTAAGTTTTCGAGGGATTGAATTTTTGAATTTCGATAGGGAATGGATCAAATTTGGAACATTTTATTTTAGGAGTCCAAAGGAAGAAGGGTAGGAGAAATCACGGATCCAAAGCGAACTTTGGTAATTTCCCGACTATCCTATTGTTTGGCTTGAATTTAGGAAGGTCCTAATGTTTATTTAGTATTTTGATCCTCGCCGATTTTAATTAGTTAGGACTTATATTCGTATGATAAAATCATACAAATAGCCTCGAAGATGTGAGGGTTTATATCGTATCGGACGACTACCTCGGAAATCCTAAGACCGGTTAGGGCTTAATTTACATGATATGATCATGCAAATGCCTAACGAAGAGTTGAGGATTTATGTTGCCCTAAGCGAACTACCTCGAAGTCCTATGGCTTGGTTATTTAATTCTAAGAAAGTTTTGTCGATGTAGATTTCGGTTTTGCGACGACGATGGCCGTGCTTGCCCACCATGCTCCGAGCTCCTTGTTGTTGCAGAGGTTTAGTTTTAGAAGTCATAAATCAGGAGATGAGAGAAGTGTTTGGTTTTAGAGAAAGTCTTCATTTCCATGTGTCTTTAATATTTTAATTAAAACAGGTTTTAAAATTGATTAAACGAACCGATTAAGATCCCACGGTTCCGTCATCCCAGCATCGTTACTTTCATCGAATTCACTTAGTCCAAATGAATTTGCTAAACTCGACTAAATGAGTTCCGCACTTTCATTTAGACCGTGGGAAATCCGTTAGCAACATGTGGGTTACATCATCAGAGGTATTCCCGATCATTCGATGAGACGTTTTAATTTAGTTGTAGTTGTAGTTTTGTTGTTACGTTTTGTGATTAAATTTTGAGTTGTTTTATATTTTGAATGTTGTGGCGGTGAATTTTATCTTGTAGTGTCTTTTAATTTAGTTATGGGTTCCAGTTTTGGTTTCTGTCCTAAAGGTGTAGGTTTTCATGCAACTGTTGTTTATCATGCAAGAAAAGTAAGTGCGATGCGATTAAATAAGTTGCAATAGAGTAAATCGCAATAAAATAAAAGCGTACTCGGAGGGTCTTCCCGTCATCCCAAGTCGCACTTAAAACACGGTTAAAATATTTAAGCATTTAAAGTAAGTTCCTAGGTAAAGCTAAGGGAAAGGTTATGGTTTTCTACCAAGTTCCTAATCCTATAGCTAGTCATCTCCTATGACGTCTAGGTCTTCGATTTTGGTTTTAAGGATGATTTTCTTCACCAAAGAACAACTAAGCTCAATTTGTTCTTAAGGACATTCCATCATATTGAGGAAGTGTTTAAGACGAATCTTAAACATCTTTTCGATATTTCGGGAATTGTCCTAAGTCCAAATGAATTCTATTGTTCAAGTGAATTAATCATCCAGGGGTGTTCGAGTTAAGTTTTATTTCTTGCTCGGTAAATTAGGATGTTTGAATATCCTTATGAGTGAAGTGTCATTTCACTTGATACTCCATTTAGGAGTTATAATAGTAAAAACTCCTAAGGGCAAAATGATATTTAATGATTTGTGATTCAAATTTAAGTTCAAATTAATGATTTAAGTTTGGAATAGTGTTCAAGTTATTTTAGATTTATTTTTGAATTCTTCATGTCTTTATATTTAACTTAATTTAATTTAATTTAACTTAATTTAATTTAATGTGGTTTAATTTAAATTAATTTAACTTAAGTAAATTTAATGTAATATGATTTAGTTTAATTTAATTTAATTTAATTTAATTTAATTTAATTTAGTTTAAATTTAATTTAATTTAATTTAATTTAATTTAATTTAATTTAATTTAATTTAATTTAATATAATATAATTTAATATAATTTAATTTAATTTAATTTAATTTAATTTAATATAATTTAATTTAATTTAATTTAATTTAATTTAATTTAATTTAATTTAGTTTAATTTAGTTTAATTTAATTCTTAATTTTTAATTTAATTTTTAATTTTAAAGGAATTTGTTTTAAATAATTTAACTTTAATTTAATTTAATGATTAAGTCTTTTAGCATTTTAAATCTTAAACTTGGATTATCATTTTAATTAGGAATTAAATATTATTGGGATGATTAATTTAGGGATTTTTAAATTAAAGAATAAATCTCCTCCTAATAATATCCCTATTTTAATAATTCCAATTTTATTATTCTTCCAAATTTAAATAATTATTTAATTAAGGTTTATTTCAATTATTTTAAATTGTTTAGTAGGTTTCTACCCTTTAATTATCTAAATTTCAATCATCCAAATCAAGTTAAAATCAAATATTTTGCCTATTAATTTCATTAAGCCTAAAGTCTTAATTAAAGGGTTAAGATTTTAATTACCATTTTGCCCTTCAAGCCTAATAATTTCATAACTCACTAAATTGAGCTCAAATGAACTTGAAAATTTTATTTTACTTCACTCATATGTCAATAAAGACATTAGAGGAGAAAATGTGATTTTTCTGTATTTAATTTATTTATATAATTATTTTTGGTGGAAAATAAGGATTTCCAAGGAAAATTTAATAATATGACCAAGGGAAAGTTTCTGTCCTTAAGAAAATTATGGGACATTCCTAATGACCAGAGGACCACTTGGACCAATTTTTGTGATTTTTTGAATTATATTTTATTTATTAGAATTATTTTAAGCTAAGGAGTATTAATTAATTTAAAAATAGAATATAAGTTGAAAAATGAGTTTCATAATTTTTAAAATTCTCTCTGATATCAAGGATTCCAGAGAACCAAATTTTACAATTTTCTGATTTTTCTTTGATTTATTATAATTATTTTAGTGAAAATGCTAGAAAATACATTTTTTTAATTTTAAAATTACCCTAGGGCTTTAAAATTTAATATCTCATTAAATAGACCTAAGAAAAATATGGGGTTTGTTCCTAAGTGATTATATTTCAAAATATGACATTTTGGTGAATTTTATTATTTTTGTGATTTTTATTATTTTTAATTATAAAATATTAAAATAATGATGAAAAATCAACTTTTTTAGAAAATTGAAATTTTAATTTTCTTAAATTCCCCTGATATCAGAGAGGCTCCAAAACCAATTTTGTGAATTTTTGAAAGGTATTTTGAAAGTTATGAATTTTTAAAGTTTAAAATGACTAAATGGCTTAATCAACCCATTTAGTAGGGCTAACCAAGTCCAATTGACTTGAAATTTTTATGGTGGGTTCCTCTGATCCTAAAGGTCAGTGGAGAATTGATTTCAAGTCAATTTGATGTATGGTTAGCTCTAATTAATTAGGGGTCTATTTTGGATGTTTAAGCCAATTAGGGTTATCTTAAGTGAATTAACTCAAGTCCTATTTTTCCTAGGGTTCTCTGGTCATAAGGAACATCACCAAATTTTCCTAGAATTTATTTCACAACATACTAATTTTTGGAATTAAAATACTCAAAACAGCAACATGCATTTGAAAAATCAATAACTTTTCACAGGGGTGGCCTCTGACCTTGGAAAATTCAAGGAATGTTCCCAAGTTCAGAGGCTTCAAAAGCCCTATGGTCTCATGCCATGGTGAATTGTATGAATGCATGGAGAATTAAAACAATGCAGGGAGTAAATAATTAATTAAAAATAAAATACTTGGACAAAATTAATTAATTTCTTTTCCACATTATTCTCCTCTCGTTCACTGAGTAAGAGGGTATTTTTATTTTATTTTTGTGATTTTTCTACACAAAGATATGGATTTTTAAAGTTACGGTATTTAAATAAATCAAAAAAAATCCCTAATTTCCTACTTATCCACGCGGCGCCGTGTCAACCTCGGCAGCTCCGAAGGGGTACGTGTCACGCTGTGATTGGGCGCCGCCATCTGAGTCAGCCGTCCCGGGACCCGCGGTTCACGTATCATTCCCCGGTCCGCGCAATCCGAGCCGTCCGCTCGATACACGCGCGATCGAACGGCTCTCGGTCATCGTCTACGGCCGGTGTGCACCCGTGACCGTCGACCTTCTAACCCTAATTTCTCACTCGATTCTCAACGGATTTTCGTGTTCTTATGCTCTATGGATTCGTCTTGAAGAGACGAACACATCCATACGGTAAACATGCATTTAAATTGATCGAAATTAAAATGAGAATCTCCGGAAGCTCGGGAAGAAGAGGGAGTCCATACCTTTGCTCGGAGAAGTGAAGCTTCGATGCGAGAGTTGTGTCACCTTCGATTGGGTCCAAGTAAGCTCCGGATGAAGTCCCTTGGCACAGTGAATTGTCTAGCTATGAAAGTGACCACGACCCGATCACAAAGCTTGGAGGCTGGAGCAAGCCTGGGTGGCCTGGAGATGGGGCTTTCGGTGGGAAACTTCTCCTCTTGGTCCGGTGAAGGTGTAGGACCAATCAATTTGGGGATTGGCTCACCTGTGAAGAAGTGTCCTGGTTTTTGGGCTAAAGTTTGAGCTCAAAATTGAGCTCGATTGGAGGGAATTGGGGCTGGAATTCGAGTGGGGATCAAGTGCTCTATGTGTGGAGAGAGATGCGGAGTGATTTTGGCGAGTTTCCTTAAGGTTAGGTTCGGCACCTCCTTTGGCCGAGAGGGTGAGGGGTTTAAATAGGCATGGTCGGAGGCTCTCCCGGGGGAGTTGAGGGCTGGGATCGGCTGCTCTTGGCATGTGAAGAACGGCCATGGTGGCCATTTGGAGTGAGGCGGCTCGGCGGTGAGAATTCCAAGTTTGGGCTCACATGTGAGCTCTCGGCCGGTGGTTTCCGGCGGCTGTGGTGGTCGGCCGGCCGAGGGTCGGGTCACCCTCGAAGCTCGGGTGGGTCGGAGCTGGAGGCTTGTGCGATCGATTGGGCCTTGCCATGTGTAAAGGGGGTGGCTTGGAATGGAATGGGGAAGAGGCCATTTTGGCTTCAATTTGGTCGACCCATTGGTTTGGGTTGGGTGCACCTCCCCATGGCCTGATTTTGGGTCGAGAGGATCGGTTGGGTCGACGAGAGAGGATGGTGTGGTCTCTATCCAAATAGTTTAAGTTAATTTTGGGTTATAGTGTTGCATTAAAGAGGTTAAAATGGCTTAAGGAAGGCTTAGGAAAGGACTCCCTCCACTTGCCATTAATGGCTTGGTGACAAGTCAAACCCCCCATGGCTTCATGTGGCTTGTCTATGGCTTGCATGTGGCTTGCATTTGGCTTGAAAAAAGGTTGACTTGTTTCATGAAAAAGGGTTTTAGAAATATTTGACATTTAGGGGGTAATTTGGCATGTGGCTTGATTTGGAATGGTTTAATTGATGATTTTGAAACTTAGGGGTGATTTTGATCAAATGGATGATGAGGGGAAGTGTCATGTGGGCTTTAGGATGATTTGGGCTTTTGAATTTTGAAGGAAATGGGCTTTTAAGAAGGTTTAAGGGAAGTGGGCTTTTAAGTTTAAGGATGTGTTCATGGATGGGAATTTTTGTAAAAGGTTGGGCCAAATAGTTGTTGGTTTTGGTTTAGGGATGTTTCATGAGTAATTTGAAATAGATTTAAGGTGGTTTGGGTTTGAATTGGGTTGAATTTGGGTTTATTTGGTAAAAGGGCCAATGTAGGTCAAATTGGGCTAACTTGGGCCAATGTTGGGCTAGGGTTGAAATTGATGTAAAATAAATGTTGAGAAATGTTTATGGGAGCGTTTCAAAGAGGTTTTGGCTTTGGTTGGGTTTTGATTTTGAGGTTTGGGTCTATTTGGGCTAGGTTTAGGTTTAGGTCAAAATTGGGCTTTTTGATTTTGGGTTGAATTTGAGTGGGGTTTAGGTCTAAATTTTGGGCAAATCATGTTAGTGTTTTGTTTATGGGGATGTTAAGGAAGGTTTAGAAAAGATTTGGGGTTAATGGGAGTTGAATTGAGTGAGTTTGGGCTAAGTTTGGGTCATGGGTCCAAATTGGGCTTTTAAGGCCAAAAGTGAAATTGGATCCCAATGCCAATCAACTTGGGCTTGGATTGGGTCTAGATTGGTGTTGGGGATGTTAAATTGAAGTTTAGAATTTAATTGGACCAGAATTTAGGTCAATTGGGTGGGTTAGGTTTGACATTGGGTTCACTTTGGGTTAAAATGGGTCAAATTGGGGGTTTTGATAAAAGTGGGGTAAATTGGCAAAATTGGCCCATGGTGTAGTTGAACAAAATGAAATTGGGAATATTTGGGATTTTCTGAAATTTTCTGGGAATTTTCTGAAGTTTTGGATTTTTTGGCTAAGAGGGGTATTTTGGGTATTTGGAGGGTATTGGGGGGTATTTTTGGAATTTTTGGTATTTTGGTTATGGATGATCAATTTGAGTGGGGAGGAAATGTTTAGGATTGGTCTTGAGGAATTTTGGGTAATTTAGGTGATTTTGGAAATTTTGGGTAGTTTCAAGGGCATTTGGTAGGTTAGGCGGGTGTAGGGTCCGGGGGTCAAAAATTGAAAATTTGGAAAATTGAAGATTGGGTGAATATAAGTGGAATAAAATCATTTTGGTTGAGCCATGAAGCCACATCAAGCCCATATGAGCCATGAAGGGACTCATTTGAGGCATTCACTATGTTGTTCCTAACCTCTTAGTCGAGGGCTTAGGGGTTAAGGACCATCCATGTGAATCACTTACATGAGTCGGGAGGTCGAGTTAGGTATAGGTGTGGTTTTAGGAGGTGTATGGAAGTGTAGTGTATGAGTGTAGTGTGTGTGTAAGTCGGCCCCTTCACTAGACCAGGGCCACCGGGAGCGGTCCTAAGGCCAAAGAGTCCTATAGGAACTCATCCTTTAAACTTCCACACTTGATTTCAACCCTCTAGGTGATTAGGGGTCTACGGTCGAGTTCGTGGAGTTTGCGGGGAGTTAAGAAGTGCTTTGAAATTCTAGATGGTGGATCCCAATTCTAGTCCTCTAAGATAGTCAAAGGAAAAGCCTAAGGCTAGATCCTAAGTACTAAAGAGAAGAAGAGAAGACCTCATCAAAAATGAGGTCAACACGCCGGAGGCGCATTTTAAGGGATTCATCTTAAGGTTGTATTGTCTTAGTCGCTCGAAGAAAATTCTCAAATCATACAGGTGATCTTCCTTCAGTTTTCTTTTGATGAGTACATCATCCACATAGCACTCAACTTGGTTGTGAATGAGCTCATCAAAAATCTTTGTCATTGCTCTTTGGTTTGTTGCTCCTGCGTTCTTTAGTCCGAATGGCATTACTGTGTAGCAATACACTCCGATTGGTGTTCTGAATGCCGTGAGCTTTTCGTCTTCTGGTGCCATCTTTATCTGGTTGTATCCTGAAGATCCATCCATGAAAGAGAATATTTCATGTGTCGAAGCGATGTCGATCATTAACTCTGGAATTGGTAGTGGAAATTCATCCTTCGGACATGCTTTGTTCAAGTCTTTGAAATCCACGCAGATTCTGATCTGACCATTCTTCTTCCTGACTGGTATCACATTGGCTAGCCAAGTAGGGTATTGTTCCTCACGGACAAATTTAGCGTTGATTAGCTTCTTAACTTCGACTATTACTTGTTGTTCAATTTCCAAACGCATTCTTCTGGAAGCTTGTCTGACTGGAATGGAAGTAGGATCCACTCCTAGCCTGTGAACTGCGACTTCTGGAGCTAATCCCGGCATTTCATCGTAACTCCAAGCAAAACAGTCCTTGAATTCCATTAATAGCTTGATCATTTCCTCGGAATCTTCTTTATTGAGTAAGGAGCTAACAAATGTTGGTCTAGGCTTTTCGTTAGTTCCTAAGTTAACTTCCATTAACTCATCTATTGTAGATTTGATTTCTTCTTCGAACTCTGGTGGAGCGTCTCCAATTTGCAGATCTTCAAGATCTTCTGTAGTTTCTAAGCAGTCTTCATTAGATTCACAAGTGACAACCAAGCAAAATTCTGTATCGTCAATTGAACCTACTGTGCCGAATCCGACACCATGTTTTGAATTGGGAGGCCGACCGGCATTATTCCATAATTTTTCGAAGTGTTGTGATTGGCCTTTAGTCCATTGTCGAGGTAAGACACCACGCTGAATTAAATTTTGAACACAGGGAGAGTACCACTCAAAAGGTAATTCCATTAATTCGGAAGAAGTGACATCTTCAAATTGTACATTGTTTTCGGTATTGGAAGAAGAAGTGCTACGGTAAAATTTGATTGGCTTTGCACCGTCGTTATGTACTTCTCGACCACCATACCCTCGATCTTATTAGACTGGATCGGGGTCAAGGTCATAGTGTGTACATAGTGATTAATCTTCTCGTACATCGATTTGTATTCTTTGTTCTTCTCATCTTCGAGAGAAATCTTGAATTGAGGTTTCTTCCGGTTTATTGTAGCTGCTTCTTTCTTGATTTCCTCTTCTTCCTCAGAGCTGTTTTCCCAATCAACGTTGATCATCGGCTTTTCTCGTCCAATCGTCCCGGTGTCTCTTCCACGACTTCGTCCCCGGCCTCGACCTTGGATGCGAGTTTTGGAGAAACCTTCACCATCTCGCCGTAAGGGAGTGGTGAGTGACTGTTGGACTAGAACTTCAGGTTCTTCATTGTCTCGAATTTCTTTTGCTTCATTTGGCACGGTGTTTCTGGAGAAGATTGTTTTCTTCGGAGGTGCGTAAAAAGCCGCATCTTCATGGATTCCAATCTCATGTACGGAGAAAGGTTGCAAATCACCTTTAATGCATTGTTCTCCTCCTTCATAGTATTTTATGCACTGATGCAGAGACGATGGTACCATCCGATTTTCATGGATGCAAGGTCGGCCCAGTAGAGCGTTGAACGATGTCTCAGAGTCAATTATGTGGAATTTTGCGGTTGTCTTTGCTAAGTCATCGGTCTTCATCAACAGTGTTATTGATCCAAGGGCTCTTTCTCCTGTCTGGTTGAATCCTCTTAGTAACATCTTGTCCGCTTCAAGCTCGCGAGCATCAATTTCCAAGTATGCTAGCGTCCGAAGGTTCATTATGTTGATTGATGCTCCCGGATCCACCAATACTCTGAAGAGCGTAAACTTTCCGATTGTAACTGAAATGTACAACGGTCGGTTGTGATCGGCTGTCCCAAGTAGTAGATCACTGTCCATGAAGGTAACACCTCGCTTTTCCTTTAACGAGCAAACCTCGTCTAAGGATTCTCCGGCCATCTGAACTAAACAAATCTCTGGATCAAGTAAGGCCTTGATCAGAGCTTCCCTCATCTCTTTTGATAAGATGAGAGCGTCGTAGATGATCAGTTTGGCTGGTAGTTTACTAAGATGGGCTAGCACGTTATAGTCCACTTTGTTACCATGTGTCTCAGTTTCCTCCCGAATGGGCAATTCTTCTGCTGGGGTTGATTCTTCCTGAACAACCACCTGCTTTCCTTTGTCTTTTGGACCCATTCTCGGAGGTAGAACCTTTCCGCTCCTTAAGTTGACTTCTATTATTTCTTCTGAGTCTGGTACTGAGTTTACTGGTGTCTCCTTTTGAATTGGCATGACAGGTTCTTCTGGAGTCGCTTCAGAATCTGAAAGCTCTAACTCTATTGTGATTGGAGTTCCTTGGAATTCACAAATAGATTCATTGCTTGTTGAACTTTCGTAGCCTTCTTGGTGAATGTCTTCTTTGTCATCGTGATTGTCGAGGTCGTGTATGATTTGAGAATTGTTATTGGTATCGTAATCGAGATCTGGATTAGATTGGTTGTCGTTAGTTACGTAATCGTTAGAAACAGTCAAAACGTAGCCAACACCATAACTCTTATCATTATAAGATCCCACCGGGGCTAGTAAATAATCGTACAGTCAGAGGTACGAGGGATTTTTCCTCTGAATCAGAAACAATCATCCTAGGAAAAGCAGCCCCTAGTCTAGCCTTAGGAGCCTCGGTCCTTTCTTCTTCTTCGATCTCCTTCTTTTCTATGATCTTTTCTTCCTGGGGCGGTTCTTCAATTGCAAGAGACAGCGCCGGCTTGACAGGTTTCAAACTCTGAGTTGAAGCATGCGCCGAAGCGGTTTGGATGCGATCCAAAATTTTCTTCGATGACCTCGTCCAAGTGGTACTCCATCCATCATCAGTCGTGTAAGGGTCTATCGGAACAATGAGATCCGTTGAAATAACATTGACAGAACCTCCTTTCTAGGGTTCTTTCATGTATTCCTTTGGGATCGTTATGTTCCCTTTTTGGAGATTGTTGTCAAGCCAACTTTTGAAGGTGATGCAATCCTCTATCTTATGTCCAACCATCTGGTGGTAAGGGCAGTAGTTGGGATGGTCTTTCTTGTTGACTTCTTCCGGCTTCTCGGGTTCGGCGGTCGAAAATCAGAAGTCTTCATCAAACTGCGAAACATCTTTGGCACTGCCTCATTCTTGAATGGATACTCTTTGTTTATAAGCTCCTTTAACGTGCGCTGTGGGCGAGGCGGTTGCTCATATTGTTGAGTTGACTGATAACCGGGTTGAGGTTGTTGGTAGTTCTGCTGGGGTTGTTGATAGTTGGGCTGCGTCTGTTCCGATTCGTATTTGCATTGGCTGCTTGCCCTTATCGACCGCCGCGACGATCCCAGATTTCTTTTCAAATGTCTTCACAGGCTTTTGTTTGTCTGTTTTGTCGACGAAATTTAGTTTCTTTGCTTCTTCTTGCAAGCTTCCAGCCTTGCTTAACAACTTCTCGAAAGTCTTAATTGAAAATCCCTTAAGGAGAAGTGCTATCGGGCCGTGAATGCTTTTAAGCAAGATACCGACTGCATGCTGCTCTTGTAGCTCTGGCTCACACTTCATGCTTAAATTTCCCCATCTAAGTATGTAGTCCACTAAAGTTTCGTTCGGTTTCTGTTTCTCCACCACTAAGTCACCGATGGTGATATGGTGCTGAGCTCCGGCAAACCGTTTCACGAAGAGGTTTTCCAATTATGAAAATGTCTTTACCGAACCGTTCGGTAACTCTGCGTACCAATCGAAGGCGATCCCTGACGAGTCGCTGACGAATTGTCGGAAGAGTAAGGCGTCACTCCCACCGGCGTTGCAACAACTAGCATGAAAATGTGCAACATGCTCGTCGAGGGTTTCGGTACCATCAAAAGTCTTGAACGAGAGGTGGTACGAAGCCTTTTGGGTATTGCACTGCATCAAATTCTTCGGGGTAAGGTCTACCCGTCCGAATAGATGCTCTGCTCTTAGATCGTGCTAAGGCTTCTCGCACTCGTTGTTCCACCATGTTCTTGATGTCCTTCTCCGGAATCATATTCCGGGTCGAATCTTTCTTCGGTCGATCGTCTCCGTTAACGGATGTAATCTCTTTTCCTCCGTCCGTAATGTGAATAACTTCGGAGGCATTTCTCTTGGGGGTTGAGCTCGACTACGAAGAGTGGCTAGGGCTGCAACCATCTCTTCCATCCTTTTTGCCATTTGAGAGATTGTATCATCTTTTTCTCGAATTTGTGCTCTTAATGCTTCCGGTTCATCTCTCTCAGCGGCTGCCGGGGCACCTTGGGAAGCTAACAATGCTCGTGTTTCAACCATGTTGATCTCCACATATTCGTCATCCATGAACTCCGACGAGTCAACTTCATCTCCAAACTTTTCTTCTTTTTCTCTTGCTAATCGTTGAATGTCGGTTCTTAGCTTTTCCATAGCGTCCTCCAATGGTCTTTTTCGTGTGGTTTCGCAGTTATCATGCGATGGTTGTTGGGTTTCCTTCTTGGGAGTCCCCTTCATTGCAGTGGCACTCTCTTCGGACTCGAGTCTCCTAACGAGACTTTCCTTTTCAGGTCGTTGTTTCGGTCTTAATTGGCCAGTAGTAGGACGCCATACCATCCTTCTAGCAGCAGAAGGCCTAGGACTGGATGGTCTGTCGGCTGAATGCTGGAAGGTGGTATCTTCCCCGATCTGTAAACCTGAAACAACAACAGGTGGACTAGCCTTCATCTTCTTATTTGGCTTTTCTGTGGCGATAACGGGTTCTACTCGCGGCCCAAGACGGGACTTGGCTGGCACCCGCCCTATTCTTCTTAAAATCTCGGATACAGGACATTTCTCTTTTTTTGCTAACTTCTCTATCACAGTCTGCAGTCGGGCAAATGGTGCAACCCTAGCCCTTTTCCTTCGGCTGTGGCTATAGTATGCTGGTCGAGGTAATGTAGAAGCAATCCTGCGGACATTTTCTTTGTCAGCTGTGGCGGAAAGGGGATGGAATCTACTTCCTTCCAAAAGCGGTGTATACTCAGGCAATGGTATGTACTCAAGTAGTGGTGTGTACTCAGGGATCTCTTCTAAAAAAATGACTTCAGCAGCTCTGGCCTTTTTGGCAATCTTTCTACTCCTATTTCTCCTCTGAGTCCGTGTTAGGGGTGAAACCCTCGAGCTGGACCCAATTTCAAAAACAGAAGGTCTTGCACGGAGATCTATACCCTCCACGGTAACATGCTCGTTAAAAATTTGAATTTCCATCCCCTTCAGTTTGGCAGAAGCCGGGGTAGGTGCAAAGACGATTAGACCAGTGGGGGTAGAGATAACAGTCCTCCTATGGACAGTAGTATTCCTCTCAGCTGGAACCCTTTGCAGGGGAGGGAACTCTTGAGTTGATTTGAGGTTGAACTCGATCAACGGTCTTTCAGTTTCAGATACTTTGTCTGTAAGTGTGAAAAGGGTAACGTCAGTGATCTTGACATTTGTGTTCTCGAATCCTTGTCCAAACCGGATGATCCCATTGTCGGGCGACTCATCCTTGTAAACGGTGAAGTCCGATCCATTGGTGAAGGAGAAAATCAACTTTGGGGCGGACATCTTTTGCAAGGTAGATTCTGATTGTCAGTCCCAAGTTATGCTTCTTCTCATCAGGATGAAAAGAAAGAAATCGAAAAGAGTCCGAACACATTTCTGTTCATGTATTTATAAAAAGGAGTTATTTGTTAAAAGAGTCATTCATTAGAGGGTTTGTTTATTAGGAACGGAATGTTCAAAGGTGTAGAGAAGGCAAGGAATCAGATTCAGAATTAGAAAGGAAGAGAAAGTCTTATGCGGGACTTCTCGACTCGAAGGACCGCTCCTAAACTAACACCTATTGCGGGTCCACCCCACCTCAGAAAAGAGGTAAAAGGATCTCGGAACCTCTCCGTTTAGGGGTGTCTAAACAGTGGCTCCTAAATCCAAGAGGAGTTGGCTATACTCGTTCAAGACAGAAATGAAAGGGGTATTCCAACGGAAGAATGGTAGTTTGGCCCACTAGGGGCATAAGCTCACTACCGATTTATGAAAGTAAAACCATCTGATTAAAATGGAGAGAGGAACTTGTTCCCCAGCTGAGTCGCCAGAAGTTGTCGGCATATTTTTAGGTTAGGTGTTTGTATTTTTGAAAAGGGGTCGCCAAACAGAAATTATTGGCGAATTTTCATATTTTAAATTTAATTTAAATATATATATATATAGTTTAAAAGATAATATTTGATTTTGAAAGTAATTTTAAGTTTAAAAGTTTTAAGATATGAAATCAAATCGATCTCACATCCCAAATAGTTTATATAAACGAGCACCGCACCACAAACCGTGTATCTATCCCGAAGAATAGACACACTGCTTGATGATGGGGCTCGATTAAATAAACTAGGAGATTTGTGACATCCGTTTGGTCTGCGAACCAATTTTATAAGCCGACAAGTTCCCTGCTTAATATAAATGAATTAAGCAGGGTTTATATTACCTGGGTTCTTAAAGTTCCCTATAAGGGCAAGCCCCTATAGTTAATTACATCTTAAATGAAGGGAATCATTTAAGAAAATTCTCGATAATGATAAGTGGTTTTGCTCTCAATAATTTCAAAATTTTAAGGTTTTCAAAGGATCAGATTTTTGGAAATTCAAGAGGGAATGGATCAAATTTGGAACAGTTTATTTTAGGAGTCCAAAGGAAGAGAAGTAGGAGAAGCTGAGGATCCAAGAGGAATCTTGGTAACTTCCTAAACTATCCTATTGTTTGGCTTAGATTTGAGAAAATCCTAATATTATCTGATATTTCAATCTTGCCAATTTTAGTTAATTAGGACTTATATTCGTATGACATAATCATACAATCAGCCTAGAAAATGTGAGGGTTTATGTCGTACCAAACAACTACCTCGGAATCCTAAGACCGGTTAGGGCTTAATTTACATGACATGATCATGCAAATGCCTAACGAAGAGTTGAGGATTTATGTTGCGCTAGGCAAACCACCTCGAAGTCCTATGGCTTGTTTATTTAATTCTAAGAAAGTTTAGCTGAAGTAGATCGGAGTTTTGCTGATGACGATGGCCGTGTTGCCCACCATGCTCCGAGCTCCTTGATGTTGCAGAGTTTTAGTTTTTGAAGTCATAAATCAGGAGATGAGAGAAGTGTTTTGGTTTAGAGTGAATCTTAAAATCCAAGTGTTTTTTTTAATACTTTAATTAAAACAAATCTTAAAGTTTGATTAAACAGAACCGATTAAGATCCCACTGTTCCGTCATCCCGGCACCGTTATTTTCATCGAATTCACTTAGTCCAGATGAATTTGCTAAACTCAACTGAATGAGTTCCACACTTTCATTTAGGCCGTG
>JAKZJZ010000118.1:0-83362 GCA_022702705.1 Papilionanthe hookeriana x Papilionanthe teres
CCGGAGCTAGAGAGCCTCCGGCCTTACGAGCCGTGAGCTACATGGAAAATATCACACCTCCAATGTACATCCATACGGCATCCTTGCCAAGGATGGCTTGGAAGGTGATGTTATCGACCATGTACCCCACTATTCGTACATGGATTTTTTGACGGATGCTTCTTTGGATGGATCGACAAAGATTATACATAGTCCGTTTTGAGTCTACGTGGATTGTATGAGATATATTCCGTATCGAGTTGTATGATGTATCTTCGACATGATTGGAATGAAAGTGACCATGTCACATTTTTCTGGCCTTCACCTCTTTTAGTGCAAATTGACTGGGAAACGCAATTAAAGTTAAATGAACTTCGAACAAAGAACAGAAGAGAAACAAAAAGAATAAAAGAAAACTTTCCTAAAAAAAATCTAAAAATGTCGAACACCAAATTCACATGAACATTAAATAAACGATAAAATAAAATTTGAATCATTAAAGGACAAACTAAATGACCACAAATTTTAAATCAATTCCAAATCCAATCTCAATCAAATCTCAAATTCGATCTTCCAGATCTCAAATCAAATCTCAATCAAATTCAAATTCAATCCTTCCAGATCTCAAATCAAATTTCAAATCAAATCTCAATCAAATTCAAATTCAATCCTTCTAGATCTCAAATCAAATCTCAATCAAATTCAAATTCAATCCTTCCAGATTTCAAATCAAATTTCAAAACAAATTTCAATCGAATTCAAATTCAATCTCCCAAATCTGAAATCCAATCTATTCTACCCTCTCCCTTGTCTGGGATGGAAGCGGTTGGTTCCATTGACACGGATCGAATCTGATGGCGAGGAATTATATCCAATCCAAACCAATGACTTCCGATTAACTCTTTTGAGCGGGATATGTGATATCTACATATTCCCTCCTAATCTATTTCCTTCCATGAAAATCTTTTACAACTTTCATGAAATTCTCGAAACACCAAAACTCCACACCTTTCAAATCAACACTATAAATCTTTGCAAAGTCAATGACTACATCAAAATCAAACTTTTTGGGTTGAGGATTTACATCCGAGACTGCATTGCTTTAGGTTCTTTCCCTATCGCAATGAAATACATCAAAATCAAACTTTTGGGGTTGAGGATTTTACATCTGAGAATGCATTGCTTTAGGTTCTTTCCCTATCGCAATGAAATACATCAAAATCAAACTTTTGGGGTTGAGGATTTTACATCCGAGACTGCATTGCTTTAGGTTCTTTCCCTATCGCAATGAAATACATCAAAATCAAACTTTTGGGGTTGAGGATTTTACATCCGAGACTGCATTGCTTTATGTTCTTTCCCTATCACAATGAAATACATCAAAATCAAATTCTTGGGGTTGAGGATTTTACATCCGAGACTGCATTGCTTTAGGTTCTTTCCCTTTCGCAATGAAATACATCAAAATCAAACTTTTGGGGTTGAGGATTTTACATCCGAGACTACATTGCTTTAGGTTCTTTCCCTATCGCAATGAAATAAATCAAAATCAAATTCTTGGAGTTGAGGATTTTACATCCGAGACTGCATTGCTTTAGGATTCTTTCCCTATCGCAATGAAATACATCAAATTCAAACTTTTGGGTCGAGGATTTTACATCCGAGACTGCATTGCTTTAGGATCCTTTCCCTACAGCAATGAAATACATCAAATTCGAACTTCTGGGGTTGAGGATTTTACATCCGAGACTGCATTGCTTTAGGATTCTCTCCCTATTGCAATGAAATACATCAAATTTAAATTTCTTGGGGTTGAGGATTTTACATCCGAGACTGCATTGCTTTAGGTTCTCTCCCTATTGCAATGAAATACACCAAATCAAACTCTTGAGGTTAAGGATTTTACATCCAATACCGCATTGCTCTGAGATTTCTCCTCATTGTAATGATTCAATCCAATCAAGTCAATTTTCTTTTGAGGTTGAAGATGTTACATCTAAAACCACAAAATTCCAATTCTCATTTCAAATCAAAATCCCTTCAAATTAATCTTAACAAAACTTCAATCTAAATTGAAACTCTAAACTGAAATCTAAGCTCACACATCAAAACTTAAATTGAAACAAAATAAAATCTAAATTGAAATTCCCCTAGGTCATGTAATTTGGGATTTACCTCCATTCCCTTTCCCCAGCGAGAGTTCAGGAATCTCCAGTCTCAGAGATGTACTTGACACTCCCCAGCAGAAATTCTTCTACTTCGTCCTAAGTTTGTCACTTGGACATCTGTGTTGGTTTTGTTGATCTTTTCGGTCAACGCCAATACGCGCGGTGTGCTCCGTCAGCTCACCACACCTATTGGGGGTCCATTTGTTGACCTCGATTTTGATGAGGTCTTCTCTTCTTCTTTTTAGTACTTAGGATCTAGCCTTAGGCTTTTCCTTTGACTATCTTAGAGGACTAGAGTTGGGACCCACCACTTAGAAATTCAAACCACTTATTAACTCCCCGCAAACTCCACAAGCTCGACTCTAGACCCCTAATCACCTGTAGGGTCGAAATCAAATGCGGATGTTTAAAGGATGAGTTCCTATAGGACTCTTTGGCCTCGGACCGCCCCAGGTGGCCCGGTGCGGTGAAGGGCCGACTTACACACACACTACACCTATACACTACACTTTCACACACCTATACCCAACTTGACCTCCTGACTCATGTAGGTGATTCACATGGATGGTCCTTAACCCCTAAGCCCTTGGCTAAGAGGGTTAGGAACAACATAGTGGATGCCTCAAATGAGTCCCTTCATGGCTCATGTGGGCTTGGTATGGCTTCATGGCTCAACCGAAATGATTTCATTCCACTTACAATTACCCAATCTTCAATTTTACAAATTTTCAATTTTTGACCTCCAGGACCCTACACCCGCCTAACCTACCAAATGCCCTTGAAACTACCCAAAATTTCCAAAATCACCTAAATCACCCAAAATTCCCCAAAATCAATCCCAAACATTTCCACATTACTCAAATTGATCATCCATACCCAAAATACCAAAAATTCCAAAAATACCTCCCAATACCCTCCAAATACCCAAAATACCCCTCTTGACCCAAAAATCCAAAAATTCAGAAAATTCCCAGAAAATTCCAAAAAATCCCAAATATTCCCAATTTCATTTGGTTCAACTACATCATGGGCCAATTTTTTCAATTTACCCCACTTTTGTCAAAACCCCCAATTTGACCCATTTTAACCCTAAGTGAACCCAATGTCAAACCAAACTTACCCAATTGACCCAAATTCTGGTCCAATTCAATTCTAAACTTCAATTAAACATTCCCAACACCAATCTTGACCAAATCCAAGTCCAGTTTGATTGACATTTGGATCCAATTTCACTTTTGGCCTTAAAGCCCAATTTGGACCCATGACCCAAACCTAACCCAAACTCACCCAATTCAACTCCAATTAACCCCAAATCTTTTCTAAACCCTCCTTAACATCCCTACAAACAAAACACTAACATGATTTGCCCAACATTTAGACCCAAACCCCACTCAAATTCAACCCAAAGCTAAAAAGCCCAATTTTGACCTAAACCTAAACCCAAACCTAACCCAAATGAGCCCAAATCCCAAAATCAAAGCCAAACCAAAGTCAAAAACCTCTTTGAAACACCCCCATAAACATTTCCAAACATTTATTTTACACCAATTTCAACCCTAGCCCAACATTGGCCCAACTTAGCCCAATTTGACATATATTGGCCCATTCACCAAAAGAGCCCAAATTCAACCCAATTTAAACCCAAATTCAACCCAATTCAAACCCAAATCACTCCCAATTTTGCTCCAAGTCACTCATGACACATCTATGAGCTAAACCCAAAAATTATTTGGCCCAAGCCTTTGCCAAAATTCCATCCTAAAATCCATTTTAAAATCCAAAA
The DNA here is from genome assembly GCA_022702705.1 of Papilionanthe hookeriana x Papilionanthe teres. NCBI lineage: Eukaryota > Viridiplantae > Streptophyta > Magnoliopsida > Asparagales > Orchidaceae > Papilionanthe > Papilionanthe hookeriana x Papilionanthe teres. The sequence continues at coordinate 3,931 of JAKZJZ010000118.1, forward strand.
GCCCACTTCCCTAAACCATTTTTAAAGCCCATTTCCACCAAATACAAAAGCCCAAAATTGGCCCTAAAGCCCACATGACATTTCCATTTGCCATCCATTTAATCAAAGCCATTCCCTAAGTTATAATCCAATCATCAAATAATTCCAAATCAATCCTCATGACAAATCACCCCTAAATACCAAAATTTTTCTTAAATCCATTTCCATGAAATTGACTTGACTTTTCCCAAGCCAAAGGTGAGCCATGAAGCCATGCATGAGCCACATGGAAGCCATGAGAGCCTCTTTACATGTCACCATGACATTTTGGGCAAAAGGAGGAGACCCTTTCCTTAATTCATAAAGGTGATTAACCACTCCCATGATTCCACTAAACCTTGCTTAAGCTTAATTGTACTTGGATGGTCACCATTCCCCACTCGATTAAGCCGACCTAAATCACTTTCTATTCAGCCTAAACCAGGCCTTGGGTGGTGAACCTAGCCCAAAATCATGGGTTGACTCATTTGAACCCAAAATGGCCTTCCCCCATTCCATTTCAATCCAAGCTCTTTACACATGGCATTTGCCAATTGCCTACACTAAACCCCAGCCCTGACCCACCTGAACAAGATGGTGACCAATGCCTTGCCGGCCAGCCACCAGATCGCCGGAAAACACCATGGCCAAGAGCTCACGTGTGAGCCTAAACTTGAAATTCTCACCTGCTGAGATGCCCCATCCCCAGTGGCCATTGTGGCTGTTCTTCCCATGCCCAGAGCAGCTGATCCCAAGCCCTAACTCTCCCTGGGAGGCCCTCCACCCTCTCCTATTTAAACACCACCCGCTCACGGCCATGAGAGAAGAGTTGCACAAACCTTGCCGAAACTCTGCCAAAATTGTTCCAAACCCTTCTCCACCCTTAGAGCGGTTGATCCCAGGTGTCAATTTGCCCTAATCCCCATCGACAAAATCCAATTTCTCAACCGAAATTCCATCCAAAACCAGGACACTTCTCCACAGTGGATCAATCCTCAAATCGATTGGTCCTACACCTTCACCGGACCAAGAGAATTTGTCCACCAACAAAAGCCCCATCTCCGAGCCACCCGGTTGCTCCGACCTCCAAGCTTTGTGATCCGCTGTGGTCGAAATCCTACCTAGGAAATTCACCAGACCAGGAGACTTCATCTGGAGCTTTCTGGGATCCAATCGAAGGTGACACAACCCTCAGATTGAAGCCACACTTCTCTGAGCAAAGTTATGAGCTAATTCTTCATCCCGAGCTTCTGGAGATTCTCCATTTCAAATGCTTTAATTTCAATGCATGATCACCTTATAGATGTATTCGTCTCTTCAAGAAGAATCCATAGAGCATAAGAACACGAAAATCCATTGAGTATCGAGTGAGATATTAGGGATTTAGTGTGGACGGCACTCGGGTGAGGACGCTTGGGGACAATGAACGGATGCCGTCCATTTAATACATGCGCGGACGGACGGCTCAGATTAGGTCGGATCGGCAGATGATACGCGGAAGGCGGGACCCGGGCTGCTGACTCAAGCGGCGGCGTCAAATGGGAGCGCGCCACGCGGCACTTCAGAGATGTTAAGGTTGACGCGGCGCCGACTCAGATAAATAGAAAATTAGGGTTTTTTTTATTTATTTAATTCCCTAAACTTCAAAAATTCATAACTTTGTGTAGGAAAATCAGAAAAATAAAATAAAAATACCCTCTTGCTCAGTGAACATAGGAGAATAATGTGGAAAAGAAATCATTTAATTTCATCAAGTATTTTATTTTTAATGATTTATTTCGCTTCTGCATTCTTTTAATTCTCCATGAATATGGGAAATTCACCATGGCATGAGACCAAAGGGCTTTTGAAGCCTCTGAATTTAGGAACATTCCCTGAATTTTCCAAAGTCAGAGGCCATCCATATGAAGAGTTATTGATTTTTCAACTCTATGTTACTTTTTTTAGTGTTTTAATTCCAATAATTAGCATGTTTTGAAATAAATTCTAGGAAAATTTGGTGATGTCTCTTATGACCAGAGGACCCTAGGAAAAATAGGTTTTGGATTAGTTCATTTAAAATAACCCTAATTGGCTTAAACACCCAAAATAGGTCCCTAATTAATTAGAGTTAACCATACATCAAATTGACTTGAAATCAATTCTCAACTGACCTTTAGGATCAGAGGAACCCACCATAAAAATTTGAAGTCAATTGGACTTGGTTAGCCCTACTAAATGGGTTGATTAAGCCATTTAGTCATTTTAAACTTTTAAAATTCATAACTTTCAAAATACCATTCAAAAATTCACTAAATTGGGTTTGGAGCCTCTCTGATATCAGAGGAATGTAAGAAAATTAAAATTTCAATTTTCTAAAAAAGTTAATTTTTTAGTATTATTTTAATATTTTAATAATTAAAAAATAATAAAAATCACAAAAATAATAAAATTCACCAAAATGTCATATTTTGAATTTTAATCACTTAGGAACAAACCCCATATTTTTCTTAGGTCTATTTAGTGAGATATTAAATTTTAAAGCCTAGGGCAATTTTAAAATTAAAAAAATGTATTTTCTAGCATTTTCACTAAAACACTTATAATAAATCAAAGAAAAATCAAAAAATTACAAAAATTGATTCTCTGATTTCCTTGATATCAGAGAGATTTTTGAAAAATATAAAATTCATTTTTCAACCCTTATTTTATTTTTAAATTAATTAATAATCCAAAAGTTAAAATAATTATAATAAAAATAATATAATTCAAAAAATCACCAAAATTGGTCCATGTGGTCCTCTGGTCATTAGGAATGACTCATAATTTTCTTAAGGACAGAAACTTTCCCTTGGTCATGTTATTAAATTTTCCTTGGAAATCTCTATTTTCTACTAAAAATAATTATATAAATAAATTAAATACAGAAAAATCACATTTTCTCCTCTCATGTCTTTATTGACATATGAGTGAAGTCACATAAAAACTTCAAGTTCATTTAAGCTCAATTTAGTGAGTTATGAAATTATTAAGCTTGAGGGGCAAAATGGTAATTAAAATTTTAACCCTTAATTAAAACTTTAGGCTTAATAAAATTAAAGAGTAAAATATTTGATCTTAATCTGATTTGGATGATTGAAATTCAAGTAATTAAAGGGTAGAAACCCACTAAACAATTTGAAAATAATTGAAATAAACCTTAATTAAATAATTGATTAAATTTGGAAGAATGATAAAATTGGAATTATTAAATAGGGATATTATTAAGAAGAGATTTGTTCTTTAATTTAAAGATCCCTAGATTAATCATCTCAATAATATTTAATTCCAAATTAAAAGTGATAATTCAAATTTAAGTTTTAAAATGTTAAAGGACTTAATCATTAAATTAAATTAAAAAGTTAAATTATTAAATTTTTTTTAAATTTTCAATTAAATTAAAATTAAAAATAAAATTAAATTAAAGAATTAAATTAAATTAAATAAAACGAATTAAGTAAATTAAATTAAATTAAATAAATTAATTAAATTAAATTAAATTAAACAATTAAATTAAATTAAATTAAATTAAACTAAATTAAATTAAATTAAAAAAATATTAAATTAAATTAAATCAAATTAAAACATATTAAATTGAATTAAATTAAATCAAAATGAAATTAAAATTAATTAAATTAAATTAAATTAAGAAACATATTAAATTAAATTAAACTAAACTAAATTAAATTAAATTAAACTAAACTAAATTAAATTAAATTAAAGTTAAATTAAATTGAATTAAATAACATCACCTAAGACATAAGGAAATTAAATATAAAGCAACTTGAACACTATTCCAAATTTAAACCCTTTAACTGAAATTAAATTAAATCACAAACCATTGGAACATCAATTTGCCCTCGAAAGCTTTTGTTGTCATAACTCTTAAACAGAAAATTAAATGAAATGTTACTTCACTTATAGGATATTCAAATGTCCTAGTTCACTGAGCAAGATAACAAAAAAAAAAACTTGAATTCTCGGACGATTAATTCATTTGTATGATTAAATTCATTTGGATTTAAAACAATTCTAGCAATATTGAAAAGATGTTTAAGATTCTTCTTAAGCACTTTCTCAATATGATAGGATGTTTATAAGGACAACTAAATTTAATTATTCTTTGATGAAGAAAATCATCCTCAAACCAAAACACAAGAACCTAGACGTCATAGGAAATGACTAGCTATAGGATTAGGAATTTGGTAGAAAACCATAACCCTTCCCTTAGCTTTACCTAGGAACTTGCTTAAATATTCTAATCGTGTTTTAAGTGCAGCTTGGGATGACGGGAAGACCCTCCAGGTACGCTTTTATTTTATTGCAATTTACATTATTGCAATTTCTTTAATCGCATCGCACTTACTTTTCCTTGCATGATAAAAAACTGTTGCATGAAAACCCACACCTTTTGGATAGTCCTTAAAACTGAAACCAAAACTAAATTAAAAGTTATTGCAAGATAAAATTCACCGCCACAACATTTCAAAATATAAAACAACTCAAAATTTAATCACAAACGGAACACAAAACTACAATTACAACTAAATTAAAACGTCCTGTTGGATGATCGGGAATACCACGGATGATGTAACTCACGTGTTGCTAACGGGATTTCCCACGGTCTAAATGAAAGTGTTGAACTCATTTAGTTGAGTTTAGCAAATTCATCTGGACTAAGTGAATCCGATAAAAATAACGATGCTGGAAGGATGGAACTGTGGGATCTTAACCGGTGTTGTTATAATCAACTTTAAGATTTGTTTTTAATTAAAACACAAAAACACTTGGAAATTAAGATTTTCTCTAAACCAAAACACTTTTCTCATCTCCTGATTTATGACTTCTATAACTAAACCTCTGCAACAACAAGGAGCTTGGAGCATGGTGGGCGACACGGCCATCGTCGTCAAGCAAAACTCGAATCTACATCAGCAAAACTGTCTTAGAATTAAACAACAAAGCCATAGGATTTCGAGGTAGTTTGCCTAGTGCAACATAAATCCTCAACCTCTTCGTTAGGCATTTGCATTGCAAATTAAGCCCTAATAGGACTTAGGATTCCGAGGTAGTCGTCCGATACGACAATAAACCCTCACATCTTCGAGGCTACTTGTATGTTTCTATCATATAAGTATAAGTCCTAATTAATTAAAATTGGCAAGATCAAAACATTAAATAAATATTAGGATTTTCCTAAATTTAAGCCAAACAATAGGATAGTCGGGAAATTATCGAAGTTCGCTTCGAATCTGTGATTTCTCCTACCTTTTCTTCCTTTGAATTCCTAAAATAAATGTTCCAAATTTGATCCACTCCCTATTGAAATTCCAAAATTCATTCCTTTGAAAACTTAAACTTTGAAGTTCTTGAGAGCAGAATTACTAATTATTATCGAGAGTTTTCTTAGGTGATTCCCGTCACTTAAGATGTAATTAACTATAGGGGCTTGCCCTTATATGGAATTTTAAAGAACCTGGTAATATAAACCCCGTTTAATGTTTTCATATTAGGCAGGGAATTTGTCGGCCTATAAAATTGGTTCACGTACCAAACGGATGTCACAAATCTTCTAGTTTATTTAATCGAGGCCCACCATCAACGGTGTATCTATCCTTAGGATAGATATACGGCTTGTGGTACGGTGCTCGTTTATATAAACTATTTGGGATGTGAGATCGGTTTGATTTCATATCTTAAAATTTTCAAATTTAAAATTATTTTCAAAATCAAACACTACTTTCTAAATTATATATATATATTTAAATCAAATTTAAAATCTAAAATTCGCCGACAATTTCTGTAGGCGACCCCCTTTTCAAAATAAAACACATAACCTAAAAATATGCCGACAGATGCGATTAAATAAATTGCAATAAAGTGAATTGCAATAAAATAAAAGCGTACCTGGAGGGTCTTCCCGTCATCCCAAGCTGCACTTAAAACATAATTTAGAATATTTAAGCAAGTTCCTAGGTAAAGCTAAGGGAAGGGTTATGGTTTTCTACCAACTTCCTAATCCTATAGCTAGTCATTTCCTATGACGTCTAGGTCCTTGTGTTTTGGTTTGAGGACGATTTTCTTCATCAAAGAACAATTAAGTTCAGTTGTTCTTATAAACATCCTATCATATTGAGGAAGTGCTTAAGAAGAATCTTAAACATCTTTTCAATATTGCTAGAATTGTTTTAAGTCTAAATGAATTTAATTATACAGATGAATTAATCGTCCGGGAATTCAAGTTTTGTTATCTTGCTCAGTGAACTAGGACATTTAAATATCCTATAAGTGAAGTAGCATTTCATTTAACGTTCTGTTTAGGAGTTATGATAACCAAAGCTCTCGAGGGCAAATTGGTGTTCAAATGGTTTGTGATTTAGTTTAATCTCAATTAACGGGTTTAAATTTGGAATAGTGTTCAAGTTGCTTTATATTTAATTTCTTTATGTCTTAGGTAATGTTATTTAATTCAATTTAATTTAACTTTAATTTAATTTTAATTTAATTTTAATTTTAATTTAATTTAATTTAATTCAATTTAGTTTGATTTGATGTTAAATTAATTTAGTTTAATTTGATTTAATTTCCTTTAATTTAATTTAATTTGATTTATTTTTAATTTAATTTAATTTAATTTAATTTAATTTAATTTATTTAACTTATTTAATTTATTTAATTTATTTAATTTATTTAATTTATTTAATTTATTTAATTTATTTAATTTGTTTAATTTGTTCAATTTGTTTAATTTAATTTAATTTAATCTTTAATTTAATTTTATTTTTTATTTCAATTTAATTGAAAATTTAAAAGAATTTAATAATTTAACTTTTTAATTTAATTTTAATGATTAAGTCCTTTAACATTTTAAAACTTAAATTTGAATTATCATTTTAATTAGGAATTAAATATTATTGAGATGATTAATTTAGGGATTTTTAAATTAAAGAATAAATCTCTTCCTAATAATATCCCTATTTAATAATTCCAACTTTATTATTCTTCCAAATTTAATCAATTATTTAATTAAGGTTTATTTCAATTATTTTAAATTGTTTAGTAGGTTTCTACCCTTTAATTATTTGAATTTCAATCATCCAAATCAGATTAAGATCAAATATTTTATTTGTTAATTTTATTAAACCTAAAGTTTTAATTAAGGGTTAAAATTTTAATTACCATTTTGCCCTTCAAGCTTAATAATTTCATAACTCACTAAATTGAGCTTAAATGAACTTGAAATTTTTATGTGACTTCACTCATATGCCAATAAAGACATGAGAGGAGAAAATGTGATTTTTCTGTATTTAATTTATTTATATAATTATTTTTGGTAGAAAATAGGGATTTCTTATGACCAAGGGAAAGTTTCTGTCCTTAAGGAAATTATGAGACATTCCTAATGACCAGAGGACCACTTGGACCAATTTTGGTGACTTTTTAAATTATATTATTTTTATTATAATTATTTTGAGTTTTGGAGTATTAATTAATTTAAAAATAAAATAAAGATTGAAAAATGAATTTTATATTTTTCAAAAATCTCTCTGATATCAAGGAAATCAGAGAATCAATTTTTGTAATTTTCTGATTTTTTTTTGATTTATTATAATTATTTTAGTGAAAATGCTAGAAAATACATTTTTTTTAATTTTAAAATTACCCTAGGGCTTTAAAATTTAATATCTCATTATAGAGACTTAATAAAAATATGGGGTTTGTTCCTAAGTGATTAGAATTCAAAATGTGACATTTTGGTGAATTTTATTATTTTTATGATTTTTATTATTTTTTAATTATTAAAATATTAAAATAATACAAAAAATCAACTTTTTTAGAAAATTGAAATTTTAATTTTCTTAAATTCCCCTGATATCAGAGAGGCTCCAAAACCAATTTAGTGAAATTTTGAAAAGTATTTTGAAAGTTATAAATTTTTAAAGTCTAAAATAGCTAAATGGCTTAAACAACCCATTTAATAGGGCTAACCAAGTCCAATTGACTTCAAATTTTTATGGTGGGTTCCTCTGATCCTAAAGGTCAGTGGAGAATTGATTTCAAGTCAATTTGATGTATGGTTAGCTCTAATTAATTAAGGAGCTATTTTGGGTGTTTAAGCCAATTAGGGTTATTTTTAATAAAATAATCCAAAATCTATTTTTCCTAGGGTCCTCTGGTCATAAGAGACATCACCAAATTTTCCTAGAACTTATTTCACTACATGCTAATTATTGGATTTAAAATACTCAAAAGAGCAACATGAATTTGAAAAATCAATAACTTCTCATAGGGATGGCCTCTGACTTTGGAAAATTCAGGGAATGTTCCCAAATTCAGAGGCTTCAAAAGCCCTATGGTCTCATGCCATGGTGAATTTCCTACATGCATGGAGAATTAAAACAATGCAGAGGGGAAATAAATCATTAAAAAGAAAATACTTGATGAAATTAAATGATTTCTTTTCTACATTATTCTTCTCTGTTCACTGAGCAAGAAAGTATTTTTATTTTATTTTTCTGATTTTCCTACACAAAGTTATGGATTTTTGAAGTTTAGGGAATTAAATAAATCAGAAAATACTCTAATTTTCTATTTATCCGCGCGACGCCGCGTCAACCTCGACAGCTCCGAATTGCCGCGTGGCGCTCTCCGATTCGACGCCATCTGACTCAGCGCTTCGGGGCCCCGCTGTGTCGTTCCATTTCCTGATCCGGCGCGATCCTGGCCGTCCGTCCGCGCGTGTATTAAATGAACGGCATCCGTTCATCGTCCCCAGGCGTCCTTACCCGAGAGCCGTCCATCTTCTAGGCCTAAGATCTCACTCGATACTTGACCAAATTTAACGTTCTTATGCTCTATGGATTCGTCTCGAGAAGACGAACACATCCATATGATTTATGTGGCATGAAATTGACTCAATAAAAATGGAGAATGTTCAGAAGCTCGGGAAGAAGAGTGAGGCCATACCTTTGCTCGCAGAAGTGTGGCTTCGATCCGAGGGTTGTGTCACCTTCGATTGGATCCCGGCAAGCTCCGGATGAAGTCTCCCGGTCCGGTGAATCGCCAGCTATGAAAGTGACCACGACCAATCACAAAGCTTGGAGGCTCGGAGCAACCGGGTGGCTCGGAGATGGGGCTTTCGGTGGGAAACTTCTCCTCTTGGTCCAATGAAGGTGTAGGACCGGTCGATTTGAGGATTGGCTCACTGTGGCAAAGTGTCCCGGTTTTGGGTGAAATTTCGATTGGGAAATCGGGTTATGTTGGTGGGGATTAGGGCAAATTGACACCGGGGATCAACCGCTCTAAGGATGGAGAAATGTTTGGAACAATTTTGGCGTAGTTTCGGCAAGGTTTGTGCAACTCTCCTCTCATGGCCCCGAGGGGGTCGGGTTTAAATAGAGGTGGGCTGGAGGGCCTCGCGGGGATGGCCGAGGGTTGGGATCGAGCTGCTCTCGGGCATGGGAAGAACGAGCCATGGTGGCCATTGGGCATGGGGCGGCTCAAGCAAGGTGGAATTCCAATGTTTGGCTCCTCCCAAGGTCTCGGCCATGGTGTTTTCCGGTGACCTGTGCGGTGGCCGGCGAGCATGGGTCACCCTCGAGTCCAGTGGGTCGAGGCTGGAGGTTTGTGCGATTAATTGGCCATGGACATGTGTAAAGGGTTTGAATCAAAAGGGTATGGGGAGAGGCTCATTTTGGGTCCAAATGGGTCAACCCACCATTTTGGGTTTGGTGCACCCTTCCATGGCTGATTTGGGTCGAGGGAGGATCGGATGAATCAGCTAGAAAAGGGTAGAGAAGTCACCATCCATGAATATTTTGATTAATCATGGATTAAGGTGAAGCATTAAAAGGGTTAAAACCTTTTTAAGGGGGCTTAAAAGAGGCTCCTCCTTTTGCCATTAATGGCTTGATCACATGTCAAACCTTCCATGGCTTCATGTGGCTTGTTCATGGCTTGTATGGCTTGTCTTTGGCTTCGGGAAAAGCTTGGTCAATTTCATGAAAATGGATTTTAGAAATTTTGGTAATTTGATGGGAATTTGTATGAAGCTTGATTTGGAATGGTTTAATGATGATTTTGAAACTTAGGGGTGATATCAATTAAAGGTATGATGAAAAGAAATTGCCATGTGGGCTTTAGGGCCAATTTTAGGCTTTTGTATTTGGTGGAAATGGGCTTTTAGAATGGTTTAGGAAAGTGGGCCTTTAGGTTTGAAAACAAATTGGTGGATGTAAATTTTGCAAAGAATTGGATCCCATGAGTGTTGAATTTAGTTTAAGAATGTTTCATGAATGATTTGGAATAAACTTGAAGTGTTTGGGCTAGGTTTGGGTTGGATTTGGACCTCTTTGGTGAATGGGCCAATGTAGGTCAAATTGGGCTAACTTGGGCCAATGTTGGGCTAGGGTTGAAATTTATGTAAAATAAGTGTTGGGAAATGTTTATGGGAGTGTTTCAAAGAGGTTTTGGCCTTGGTTGGGTTTTGATTTTGGGATTTGTGCTTATTTGGGTTAAGTTTGGGTTTAGGTCAAAATTGGGCCTTTTAACTTTGGGTTGAATTTGAGTGGGGTTTGGGTCTAAATGTTGGGTAAATCATGTTAGTGTTTTGTTTTTAGGGATGTTAAGGAAGATTTAGAAAAGATTTGGGGTTAATTGGAGTTGAATTGGGTGAGTTTGGGTTAGGTTTGGGTCATGGGTCCAAATTGGGCCTTAAGTCCAAAAGTGAAATTGGATCCAAATGTCAATCAAATTGGACTTAGATTTGGTCTAAATTGGTGTTGGGAATGTTGAATTGAAGTTTAAAATTGAATTGGACCAGAATTTGGGTCAATTGGGCAGGTTTGGTTTGACATTGGGTTCACTTAGGGTTAAAATGGGTCAAATTGGGGGTTTTGACAAAAGTTGGGTAAATTGACAATATTGGTCCATAGTGTAGTTGAACCAAATGAAATTGGGAATATTTGGGATTTTCTGGAATTTTCTAAGAATTTTTTAATTTTTTGGATTTTTAGGTCAAGGGGGGTATTTTGGGTATTTGGAGGGTATTGGGAGGTATTTTTGGAATTTTTGGTATTTTTGGGTATGGATGATCAATTTGAGTAATGTGGAAATGTTTAGGAATGGTTTTGAGGAATTTTGGGTGATTTGAAAATTTTTGAGAAATTTGGGTAGTTTCAAGGGTTTTGGGTAGGCTAGGCGAGTGTAGGGTCCCGGGGGTCAAAAATTGAAAATTTGGAAAATTGAAGATTGGGTAAATGTAAGTGGAATAAAATCATTTTGGTTGAGCCATGAAGCCATATCAAGCCCACATGAGCTATGAAGGGACTCATTTGAGGCATTCACTATGTTGTTCCTAACCCTCTTAGCCAAGGGCTTAGGGGTTAAGGACCATCCATGTGAATCACCTACATGAGTCAGGAGGTGAAGTTGGGTATGGGTGTGGTTTTAGGAGGTGTGTGCAAGTGTAGTGTATGAGTGTAGTGTGTGTGTAAGTCAGCCCTTCACTGCACCAGGCCACCTGTAGGCGGTCCCTAAGGCCAAAGAGTCCTATAGGAACCCATCCTTTAAACTTCCACATTTGATTTCAACCCTCTAGGTGATTAGGGGTCTACAATCAAGTTTGTGGAGTTTGCGAGGAGTTAAGAAGTGGTTTGAATTTCTAGGTGGTGGGTCCCAATTCTAGTCCTCTAAGATAGTCAAAGGAAAAGCCTAAGGCTAGATCCTAAGTACTAAAAAGAAGAAGAGAAGACCACATCAAAAATGAGGTCCACAGGTCTATTGCTAAGTGAATTAGTAATATCTCCCAGTTGATTTTTTATGTGACTAATCACAACATTTTGACTTTGTAACTGGTTTCCCATTTGCAATACCACTTTCTCTATAGACATCTTCTTATCCTCAAATTGTTGATTAATATTAGAGTCCAGTGGATGTGAAGGCCTATATCTTGTGTTACCCTTCCTATTCCAACTTCATTTAGGATTTTCATGATTTTTTTCCCATTTTTGGTTGTTGACCTCATTTTTGATGAGGTCTTCTCTTCTCCTTTTAGTACTTAGGATCTAGCCTTAGGCTTTTCCTTTGAATATCCTAGAAGACTAGAAATGGAATCCACCACTTAGAACTTCAACCTACTTCTTAACTCCCTACAAACCCCGCAAGCTTGATTGTAAACCCCAAATCACCTAGAGGGTTGAGATCAAATGTGGAAGTTTAAAGGATGAGTTCTCTATAGGACTCTTTGGCCTTAGGATCACCCTGGGTGGCTTGGTCTGATAAGGGCTGACTTACACATACACTACACCCTCACACAAACATCCTAAAAACTACACCTATACCCAACTTGATCTCCTGACTCATGTAGGTAATTCACATGGATGGACCTTAACCCTTAAGACCCTGGCTAAGAAGGTTAGGAACAACATAGTGAATGCCTCAAATGAGTCCTTTCATGACTCATATGAGCTTATCATGGCTTCATGGCTAAACCAAAATGATTCCATTTCACTCACACTTGCTCAATTTTCATTTTTCCAAAATTTCAATTTTTGACCCCGGGGCCCCGGACCCACCTAGCCTACCAAAAAAAAACCCCTTGAAACTACCCAAAACCACCAAAATTTCCAAATCACCAAAAACTTTTCCAAAATCAACCTTGATCATTTCCCAACCATTCAAATTGATCATCCATAACCAAAAATACCAAAATTTCTAAAAATACCCCCAATACCCTCCAAATTACCAAAATGCCCCTCTTGACCCAAAAATCCAAAAATTCCAAAAATTCCCAGAAAATTCCAAAAAATCCTAAATATTCCCAATTTCATTTTTTTCAACTACACAATGGGCCAAGTTTGCCAATTTACCCCACTTATACCAAAACCCCCAATTTAGCCCATTTTAAACCCAAGTGAACCGAATGTCAAACCAAACCACCCCAATTGACCTCAATTTTGGTCCAATTCAATTCCAAACTTCAAATAAACATCCCCAATATCAATGTAGCCCAAATCTATGTCCAATTTTATTGACATTTGAGCTCAATTTCAATTCGAAGCCTAAGGCCCAATTTTGACCCATGACCTAAACCTAGCTCAAACCAACCCAATTCAACCCCAATTGGTCCCAAACCTTTTCTAAATCTTCCCTAACATCTCCACAAATAAAATACTAACATACTTTGCCTAAAATTTGGACCCAAACCTTACTCAAATTAAACCCAAACCCAAAATTCCCTAAATAGGCCTAAATCCACCATGAAGCCAAATAGGCCTAAATCCCAAGATTAAAGCCCAACCAAGGTTAAAAACTCTTTGTTACACTCCCATAAACATTTCTTAACATTTAATTTACATCAATTTCAACATTAGCCCAACCTTGGCCCAAGTTAGCCCATTTTGATCTATTTTGAGCCTATCACCAAGGGGACCCAAATTAGACTCAATTCAATTCCAAATCACCTCAAATTTGTCTCAAATCACTCATGACACATCCCTAAATCAAACCCAACATTTATTTAGCATGGCCCTTCATAAAATTTTTCATCTAAAAGCCCATTTTGAAACATAAAGCCCATTCCCTTAAACCATTTTTAAAGCCCACCTTTACTAAATTTTAAAAGCCAAAACCCATCCTAAAGCCCACATTACAATCTAATCTCATCCTCACTCAATTAATATCACTCCCTAAGTGCTAAATCCATCATGAAAATCAAACCAAAATGGTATTATGCCAAATCCCATCAAATAACCCCAAAATTCCCAAAAATTCCTAAAACCCTTTTCCATGAAAATTGACCAAACTCTTGCCAAGCCAAATGTGAGCCAAGAAGCCATGTATAAGCCACATGAAGCCATGGATGGTTTGACTTTTCACCAAGCTATTAATGGCAAGGGGAGGGGGGCCTTTTCTAAGCTCTCACTAAACCTTTTTAACTCATTTAATGTCTCACCCTAACCCAAAATTAACTTAAAAAAATTGATGTGGCCTTCACCACACATGTGAGCCTGACCCACCTGACCTCCTCAGCCCAAAATCAGGCCATGGGGAGATGAACCAAATTCAAAACCATGGCGTGGACCAAATCAAGCCAAAATGGACACTCCTCCATGCCACTTTGATCTAGACTCTTTACACTTGGCAAAACTCAATTGAACCCACAGGAATCAAGCCCTGACTTCCATGAGCCTGAGGTTGACCTGACCCTGGCCGGCCAGCCACCACAGTCGCCAGAAAATGCCATGGCCGAAACCTTGGGATGAGCCCAAGTTTGGAATTCCCACCTGCTGACCTGCCCATGCCCAATGACCATTGCAGCTGTTCTTCCCTTGCCCTGAGCAGTTGATCCAAGCCCCTAACTCCCCCTGGGAAGCCATGGCCATGGCTCTTTAAGCCAACCAACCCCTCTCGGCCAAAAGGTTGGCTGAACCAAACCTTCACAGAATCCCTCCAAACTCCTCACAAAGCATCCCCTAGCCAAGAGCAATCCATCCCCACTGTTCTCCTGCCCTAACTCCCACTGATTGAGCTCAATTTTGGAGTTCAATTCTCAGGCCAGAACAGGACACTCTCAAATCCTCCATCAAAATCAAATTAAACTCACCCACACCTGCACAAGACCAAGAGAAGGAGTTCCCCAGTGAAAGCCCCCTCTCCAGGCCACCCATTTGTTCTAGCCTCCAAAGGTTGAAATCGGGTCTGGTGGAAATCAGGTCTAGGCAATTCCCCAGGGCCAGAGAATTCATCTGGAGCTTGCTTAGGTTCAATCGAAGGTGACACAACTCTCAAATCGAAGCTACACTTCTCTGAGCAATGGTATGAGCTCTCTCTTCTTCCCGAGCTTCTGAACATTCTCTATTTTGATTGGGTTAATTTCATGCCACATAAACTGTATGGATATGTTCGTCTCTTTAAGACGAATCCATAGAGTATAAGAATGTAGAAATCGGTTAAGAATCGAGAGAGATATCAAGCCTAGAAGATGGATGGCTCTCGGGTGAAGTTGATCTAATAGGATTAACGGATGTCGTCCATTCGCGCGTGTATTGGACAAACGGCTCAGATGACGTCAGACTGAGAGATGATACATGAATGGCGGGCCCCCGCAGCGCTGACTCAGATGGCAGCGCCTAATCAGAGCGCCCCGCTTGGCCTTTCGGAGCTGCCGAGGATGGCGTGGCGCCGCATGGATAAGTAGGAAATTAGGGCTATTTTCTATTTATTTAATTACCAGAACTTCAAAAATCCATATCTTTGCATAGAAAAATTACAAAAATAAAACAAAAATACCCACTTGCTCAATGAACAGAGGAGAATAATGTGGAAAAGAAATCAAATCATTTCATCAAGTATTTTTTTTTAATGATTTATTTACTCTCTACATTGTTTTAATTATTCATTTTCATAGGCAATTCACCATGGCATGAGACCATGGGGCTTTTGAAGCCTCTGAACTTGGGAACATTCCCTGAATTTTCCAAGGTCAGAGGCCATCCCTATGAGAAGTTATTGATTTTCCAAGTTCATGTTATTGTTTTGAGTATTTTAATTTCAATAATTAGCATGCTTAGAAATAAATTCTAGGAAAATTTGGTGATGTTTCTTATGACCATAGGAACCTAGAAAAAATATGTTTTGAGTTAATTCACATGGAACAACCCTAATTGGCCTAAACACCCAAAATTGAACTTTAATTAAATAGGATTAATTACACATAAAATTAACTTGAAAATAATTCTCCACTGATTTTTGGATCAGATGAACATCACATAAAAATTTGAAATCAATTGAACTTGATTAACCCCACCAAATGGATTGATTAAGCCACATTAGCAAGATGGAACTTTAAAAATTCATAACTCCAAAAATACTTTTCAAAAATTCACAAAAATGGTTTTGGATTTTCACTGACATCAGAGGAACTTAGGAAAATTAAAATTGTAATTTTCTAAAAAAGTTGATTTTTATCATTATTTTAATATCTTTAATAATTAAAAAATAATAAAAATCATAAAAATATAAAAAATTACCAAAATGACACATTTTAAATTCTAATCACCTAGGAACAAACCAAGTATTTTTCGTAAGTCTCTAGGGAAAGATATTGAATTTTAAAGGCTTAAAACAATTTTTGAATTAAAAAAATGATTTTCTTTAACATTTCCACTAAAATAATTCTAATAAATAAAAAAAAATCAGAAAAATATAAAATTTGGTTCTTTGATTTCCCTGAAGTCAGAGAGATTTTTAAAAAAATATAAAATCTATTTTTCAACTATTATTTCTTTTTTAAATTAATTAATACTCCAAAACTAAAAATAATTCTAATAAATAAAATATAATTCAAAAAATCACCAAAATTGGTTCAAGTGGTCCTCTGGTCATTAGGGACATCCAATAATTTTTTTAAGGACAGAAACATTTCCTTGGTCATGTTATTGAATTTTCCTTGAAAACCCCTATTTTTCATTAGAAATAATTACATAAATAAATAAAATATAGAAAAACCACATTTTCTCCTCTAATGTCTTAATTGACATGTGAGTGAGGTTACATAAAAATTTCAAGTTTATTTAAGCTTAGATTAGTGAGTTATAGAATTATTAAGCTTGAAGGGTAAAAGGGTAATTAAAAAATTTCAACCCTTAATTAAAATTTTAGGATTAATCTAAAAGGGGAGGGTAAAATATTTGATTTTAAGCTGATTTTGGATGATTGAAACTTAAGTGATTGAGGGTAGAAACCTACTAATCATTTCAAATATAAATAAAAGAAAACTTTAATTAATTAATTAATTGAAATTTTGGAAGAGTAATAGAAATTCGAATTATTAAAGTAGGGATATTATTAAGAGGATATTTATTCTTTAATTTTTGAATCCCTAAATTAATCACTTCAATAATATTTAATTCTTAACTAAAAGGATAATCCTAACTTAAAATTTAAAATGCTAAACAATTTAACAATTAAACTAAATTAAATTTAAGATGTTGAGATTAAATTAAATCAAAATCTAAATTAAGTTAACACCTTAACAATTAAATTAAATCATATTTAATATATTAAGATAAAATTAAAATTAAATCAAAATAAATTAAATCAAAATAAATTAAATCAAATTAAGTTGAATTAAAATTTAATTAAAATTAAATTAAATCAAATTAAATTAAAATTAAAATTAAATTAAATTAAACTAAATTAAATTAAATTAAATCAAATTAAATTAAATTAAATTAAATTAAATTAAATTAAACTTAAATTAAATTAAAATTAAATTGAATTAAAATCATTTAACAACACACCTAAATGAAATCATTAAGAGTTAAACCAAACACTTAAAGTAGGTTTAAAACATAAAGGTTAAATCTGAGATATAACATCATTTAAAACGTAAAGATTTAAATTAAATCTAAAAAAAATGACTTGAACACTATTCCAAACTTAAACTTTTTTTATGATTAAGTCAAAATTAAAATTAAATCATTGAGTTTAAATCATTAAAATACTTAATAAGTTGTTTTGCCCTTTTTAAAGCTCTTATTATTATAACTCTTAAATGAAGTATCATGTGAAGTGTTACTTCACTTATAGGACATTCAAATGTCCTAGTTCACTGAGCAAGAGAACAAAACTTAAACCCCTGGATGATCAATTCACCTGTGCAACTAAATTTACTTGAACTCAAAACAATCCCAGAAATATTGAAAAGATGTTTAGGACTAGCCCTAAGCACTTCCACAATATGACGGGATATTTTATAAGAACAGTTGAATCTAGTTGTTCTTTGATGAAGAAAATCATCCTTAAACCAAACCAAGAACCTAGACGTTATAGGAGATGACTAGTTATAGGATTAGGAATCTGGTAGACAACCAAAACCCTTTCCCTTAGCTTTACCTAGGTATTTCTTGCAAAATGTATAAATGCCTTAACATGTGTTTAAAGTGTAGCTTGGGATGACGGGAAGACCCTCCAGGTACGCTTTTATTTTATTGCAATTTACTTACATGCACTGTACTTTACTTTTCTTGCATGTTAAATAAGACTGTTGCATGAAAACCAAAACCTTTAGGATAGTCCCTAAACCGAAACCAAAACTAAATTAAAAGTCATTGCAAGATAAAATTCACCGCCACAACAATCAAAATATAAAACAACTCAAAATTTAATCACAAACAGAACAACAAAACTACAATTATAACTAAATTAAAACGTCTCGTTGAATAATCGGGAATACCTCAGATGATGTAACCCACGTGTTGCTAACGGGATTTCCCATGGTCTAAATGAAAGTGTGGAACTCATTCAGTTGAGTTTAGCAAATTCATCTGGACTAAGTGAATTCAATGAAACTAACGGTACCGGGATGACGGAACCGTGGGATCTTAATCGGTTCTGTTTAAACAACTTTAAGATTTATTTTATATAAAATATTAAAAATACTTGGATTTTAAGATCTTCTCTAAACCAAAACACTTCTCTCATCTCCTGATTTATGACTTCTAAAACTAAACCTCTACAACAAGGAGCCTCTAGCACAGTGGGCAGCAAGGCCATCGTCATCAGCAAAACTCAGATCTACTTCAGCAAAACCTTTCTTAGAGTTAAATAACAAAGCCATAGGACTTCGAGGTAGTTTTCCTAGTGCTACATAAATCCTCAACTCTTCGTTCGGCATTTGCATGATCATGTCATGTAAATTAAGCCCTAACTAGTCTTAGGACTCCGTGGTAGTTGTTTGGTACGACATAAACCCTCACATCTTCGAGGCTATTAGCATGACTGCGTGATGCAAATATAAGTCCTAATTAATTAAAATTGGTAGGATTGGAACATTAAATAAACTCCCAAATTGAAGCCAAACAATAGGATAGTTTGGGAAGTTGCCAAGATTCTTCTTGGATCCTCAACTTCTCCTACTTCTCTTCCTTTAGACTCTTAAAATAAATTGTTCCAAATTTGATCCATTCCCTATTGAAAATTCCAAAATCCAATCCTTTGAAAACCTTAAACTTTGAAATTCTTGAGAGCAAAACCACTCATCATTATCAAGAGTTTTCTTAAATGATTCCTTTCGTTTAAGATGTAATTAACTATAGGGCTTGCCCTTGTAGGGAACTTTAAGAACCCAGGTAATATAAACCCTGCTTAATTCATTTATATTAAGCAGGGAACTTGTCAGCTTATAAAATTGGTTCGCAGACCAAACGGATGTCACAAATCTCTTGGTTTATTTAATCGAGCCCCATCATCAAGCAGTGTGTCTATTCTTCGGGATAGATACATGGTTTGTGATGTGGTGCTCTTTTATATAAACTATTTGGGATGTGAGATCGGTTTGATTTCATATCTTAAAATTTTCAAATTTAAAATTATTTTCAAAATCAAATACTACTTTCTAAATTATATATATTTAAATTAAATTCAGAATCTAAAATTCGCCGACAATTTCTGTTAGGCGACTCCTTTTCAAAATACAACACACAAACCTAAAAATATGCCGACATCTTCTGGCGACTCCGCTGGGGACTAGTTCCTCTCTCCATTTTAATTAGATGGTTTTTCTTTCATAAATCGGTGGTGAGTCTATATCCCTAATAGACCAAAACTACCATTCTTCCGTTGGAATACCCTGTTTATTTCTGTCTTGAACGAGTATAGCCAACTCCTCTCGGATTTAGGAGCCACTGTTTAGACACCCTTAAACAGAGAGGTACTGAGATCCTTTTACCTCTTTTCTGAGGTGGGGTGGACCCCTAATAAGTGTTAGTTTAGGAGAGGTCCTTCGAGTCGAGAAGTCTTGCATAAGACTTTCTCTTCCTTTCTAATTCTGAATCGAATCCTTTACCTTTTCTATACCTTTAAACATTCCATTCCTAATAAACAAATCCTCTAATAAACGACTCTTTTGATGAATAAATCCTTTTAAAATCACAAATACACTAAGATAAATGAAAATGTGTTTGGACTCTTTCTTTTTTTTTCCTAAACTTTGTGACACAAGGAAGCATAATTCGAAACTAATACTCGGAATCTGCCCTGCATAAAATGACTGCCTCAAAGCTAATCTTCTCCTTCACCAATGAAATGGACTTCACCGTTTACAAGGATGAACTGCCCGACAATGGGATCATCTGTTTTGGACAAGGATTTGGCAACACAGATGTCAAGTTCGCTGACGTCACTCTCTTCACACTAATGGACAAAGTGTCAGAAACTGAAGAGCCCGTGATTGAGTCCAACCTAAAGTCAGCTCAAGAATTCCCTCCCCTACAAAGGGTTCTAGCTGAGAGGAGTACTACTGTTCGTAGGAGGACTGTTGTCTCTACCTCCACTGGTCTAGTCATCTATGTACCTACCCCGACTTCCGCCAAACTGAAGGGGAAGGAAATCCAAGTCTGTGATGAGCCTGTCACCGTGGAGGGTACAAATTTCACTATAATACCATCTATTTTTGAGATTGGGTCCAGTTCAAGAGTTGCACCCCTAACTCGGACTCAAAGGAGAAATAGAAGCAGAAAGATCGCCAAGAAAGCTAGAGTCCCTGAAGTTGCTTTTCTAGAAGAAATTCCTAAAGAAAGAGAAGAGCTTCCTGAGTATATGCCTCTGTTGGAAGGGAGCAGGTTTCACCCCCTCTCTACCGCGTCAGATGAAGAGGATGTTCGCAGGATCACCACCGCATTACCCCGACTTGCATACTACAACAATTACAAGAGGAAAAGGGATAAGACTACGCCATTGTCTCAGCTGCAAGCTGCTATAGAAAGATTTGCAAAGAAATAGAGATGCCCTGTATCAGAAATTTTAAGAAGGATAGGATGGGTGCCAGCTAAATGAGGCCTCGGACCGCGAATAGAACCTGTTGCTGCCACAGAGAAACCAAAGAAGAAGATAAAAGCCAGACCACCCGTTGTTGTATCGGGTCTACAAATTAGGGAGGATACCACCTTCCAGCATATAGCCGATAGAACATCCGATCCTAGGCTTCCGGCTGCAAGAAGGATGGTATGGCGACCTACTACTGGCGAACTAAGACCAAAACAATGTCCTAAGAAGAAAAGTCTCATCAAGAGACTTGAATTAGAAGAAAGTGCTACCGCAATAAAGGGGACTCTCGGGAAGGAAGTTCAACAACCGTCACGAGACAACTGTGAGACCGTGCGAAAGGGCCACTAGAGGATGCCATGGACAAGTTAAGGACCGACATCCGACGGCTAGCAAAAGAAAGAGAAGAAGAATTAGGAGACTAAATTGACTCATCAGAGTTCATGGATGAGGAGTATGCCGAGATCAACATGGTTGAGACACGAGCATCATCAGCTTCGCAAGGTGCTCCGGCAAGCTGCAGAAGAGATGAACCGAAGTGTAGAGAGCACGGCTTCGGGAAAGAGATGATACAATTTCCCGGATGGCAAAGAGGATGGAAGAGATGGTCGCTACCTTAGCCACTCTCCGCAGTCGAGCCCGACCTCGAAAAGAAACACCCCCAGAAGTTATCCATATTGCAGATGGAAGAAAAGAGATCACATCCGTCAACGGAGACGAACTACCAAGGAAGGATTCTACACAAAGCATGATTCCAGAAAAGGACATTAAAAACATGGTAGAACAGCAGGTGCGAGAAGCCTTAGCACAATCCAAGAGTGGAACATCTATTCAGATGGGTAGACCTTACCCTGAAGAGTTCGATGCAGTCAAATACCCGAAAGGCTTCGTACCACCTCTGTTTAAGACTTTTGATGGAACAGGAAACCCTCGACAGCATGTCGCACATTTTCGTGCTAGTTACTGCAATGCCAGTGGGAGCAACGCTTTACTCTTCCGTGAGTTCGTCAGGAGTTTGTCAGGGATCGCCTTCGACTGGGACGCAGAATTGTCGAACGACTCAGTGAAGACATTTTCAGAACTGGAGAATCCCTTCGTTAAACGATTTGTCGGGGCTCAGCTCCACATCACTATCGGTGATTTAGTGGTGGAGCAACAAAAGCTGAACGAGACTTTAGTGGATTACATACTTCGGTGGAGAAACTTAAGCATGAAGTGTGAACCACAGCTTCAAGAACAACATGCAGTCGGCATCCTACTTAAAAGTATCCATGGCCCGATAGCACTTCTCCTTAAAGGGTTTACAATCAAGACTTTCGAGAAGTTGCTTAGCAAGGCCGGGAGCTTGCAAGAAAAGGCAAAGCAGTTAAGTTTCGTAGACAAGACTGATATGCAGAAGCCTATGAAAACATTTGAAAGAAATCTGGAATCGTCGCGGCAGTAGATAAGGGCAAGCAGCCAATGCAGATACCGCCAGAGTGACCACAATCTAGTTACCAACCACCACAAAGCTATCAGCAACCTCAGCAGGGCTATCAGCAGCCTCGTCCGAGCTATCAGTCGCCTCAGCATTATGAACAACCGCCTTGTTCATCGCGTACCTTAAGATATCTCCTAAATAAAGAATATCCATTCAAATTTGAAGCAGTAGTGAATATGTTCCGCAGCTTAATGAAGACACCAAATTTTCAACTGCAAGAGCCCAAGAAGCCGGAAGAAGTCAATAAGAAAGATCATCCGAACTATTGCCCTTACCACCAGATGCTCGGACATAAGATAGAGGATTGCATCACTTTCACGAGTTATCTTGATGACAATCTCCGAAAAGGGAACATAACGATCCCAAAGGAATACATGAAGGAACCCCAGAAGGGAGGTTCCGTCAATGTTGTTTCAACGGATCCCATTGTTCCGATAGACCCTTACACGACTGATGATGGATGGAGTACTGTCTGGACAAAATCATCGAAGAAAATTTTGGATCACATCCAGGCCGCTTCGGTACGTGCTTCAACTCAGAGTTTGAAACCTGTCGAGCCTGCACTATCACTTGCGATTGAAGAACCACCCCAGAAGGAGGAGAAGATCGTGGAAGAAAAGAAGATCGAGGCTCCGAAGGGTATACTAGGGGCTGCTTATCCTAGGATGGTTATTTCTAATTCGGGGGAGAAATCCCTCAAACTCCTGACTCTATTTGATTATTTGCTCGCCCCGGTGAGATCTTATAATGATAAGGGTTATGGCGTTGGCTACGTTTTGACTGTTTCTAACGATTACGTAACTAGCGACAACCTGCTTAATCTGGATCTCGATTCCAATACAAATAGTGATTCTCAAATCATACACAACCTCTATGACCACGACGAAAAAGGTGTTCACAAAATAGGCTACTAAAGCTCAACAAGCAATGAGTCCATTTGTGAATTTTGAGGGGCTCTGATCACGATAGAATTAGATCGATCAGACACCGAAGCAACTTCAGAAGAGCCTGTTGTTCCAATTCAAGAGGATACACCGACAGATTTAACACCAAATTTAGAAGAGATAACTGAAGTAAATTTAAGAAGCGTAAAAAATTCTACCCCCGAGAATGGGTCCAAAGGATAAATGAAAGCAGGTGGTTGCTCAGGAAGAGCCAACCCCGGTAGAGGAATTGCCCATTCGAGAAGAAACCGAGGAACATGGTAATAAAGTGGGCTATAACGTGCTAGCCCATCTTAGGAAGCTACCAGCCAAACTAAGCATATACGACGCTCTGATCCTGTCAAAGGGGATGAGGGAGGCTCTGATCAAGGCTTTACTTGATCCAGAGATCTGTTTAGCTCAAATGGCCTGTAATTCCTTTGATGAGGTTTGCTCGTTAAAAGAACAGTGAGGTGTTACCTTCACAGACAATAATCAATTACTGGGAACAGCAGATCACAACCGACCGTTATACATTTCAGTCACTATTGGAAGGTTTACGCTCTCCAGAGTGTTGGTTGATCCGGGAGCATCAATCAACATAATGAATCTTCGGACGCTAGCATATTTGGAAATTGATGCTCGCAAGCTTGAAGCAGACAAGATGCTATTAAGAGGCTTCAATCAAAAAGGAGAAAGAGCTCTTGGATCGATAACACTACTAATGAAGATCGGTGATTTAGCAAACATAACCGCAAAATTCCACCTAATTGATTCTGAGACATCGTTCAACGCTCTACTGGGTCGACCGTGGATCCATGAAAACTAGATGGTACTGTCGTCTCTGCACCAGTGCATAAAGTATTACGAAGGAGGGGAACAGTGTATCTCCGTACACGAGATTGGAATTCATGAAGATGCGGCCTACTACGTGCCCCCGAAGAAAACAATCTTTTCCAGAAATAACATACCAAATGAAGCAAAAGAAATCCGACACGATGAAGAATTTGAAGTTCTAGTTCAACAGTTACTCACCACTCCCATACGGCGAGATGGTGATGATTTCTACAGAACTCGCACCCGAGGTCGAGGCCGGGGACGAGGACGTGGAAGAAATGTTGGAACAGTTGGACAGAAGAAACCGGTCATCGATGTTGATTGGGAGAACACTTCCGAAGAAGGAGAAGAAATCAAGAAAGAAGCAGCGACAATAAGTCAAAAGAAACCCCTGTTCAAGATCTCTCTAGAAGATGAAAAGAATGAAGAATACAAATCAATGTACGAGAAGAATAACCATTGCCATTCTAATAAGATCGAGGGTATGGTGGTCAAGGAAGTGCATGGTGGTGGTACTAAGACAATCAAGTTTTACCGTGGAGCTTCTTCTTCCAATAATGAAAAAGATGTACAATTTGAAGATGTTACTTCTTCTGAATTAATGGAATTACCTTTTGAGTGGTACTCTCCCTGTGTTCAAAATTTAATTCAACATGGTGTCTTACCTCGACAATGGACAAAAGGCCGATCTCAACACTTTGAAAAATTATGGAATAATGTCGGTCGGCCTCCCAATTCAAAACATGGTCTCAGATTCGGCACAATAGGATCAATTGACGATATGGGATTTTGCTTGGTTGTCACTTGCGAACCTAATAAAGACTGCTTGGATGCTTCAGAAGATCTCGAAGATCTACCAATCGGAGATGCTTCACCAGAATTCGAGGAAGAAATCAAATCTACAATAGACGAGTTAACGAAAGTTAACTTAGGTACTAGCGAAGAGCCTAGGCCTACCTTTGTTAGCTCCTTACTCAATAAATAACATTCCGAGGAAATAATCAAGCTACTGATGGAATTCAAGGATTGCTTTGCTTGGAGTTATGACGAAATGGCAGGATTAGCTCCAGAAGTCGCAGTTCACAAGTTAGGAGTAGATCCTAATTCTGTTCCAGTCAGACAAGCTCCCAGAAGAATGCGTCTAGAAATTGAGCAACAAGTAATAGCCGAAGTTAAGATGCTAATAGACGCTAAATTTTTTTGTGAAGAACAATACCCTACTTGGTTAGCCCATGTGGTACCAGTCAGAAAGAAGAATGGGCAGATCATAATTTGCGTAGACTTCAGAGATTTAAATAAAGCATGTCCAAAAGACGAATTTCCATTACCAATCCCAGAACTAATGATCAACATTGCTTCAACACATGAAATATTTTCATTCATGGATGAATCATCAGGATACAACCAGATAAAGATGGCACTAGAAGACGAAAAACTCACGGCATTCAGAACGCTGATCGGAGTGTATTGCTACACAGTAATGCCATTCAGACTAAAGAACGCAAGAGCAACATTCCAAAGAGCAATGAAGAAGATTTTTGATGATCTCATTCACAACCAAGTTGAGTGCTACGTGGATGATGTGGTCATCAAAAGCAAACTGAAGGAAGATCACCTGTATGATTTGAGAATTGTTTTCGAATGACTAAGACAATACAATCTTCAGATGAATCCCTAAAAATGCGCCTTCGGCGTCACCTCCGGGAAATTCTTAGGATTTGTTGTCCGACATCGCGGGATTGAAATTGATCTGAAAAAGATTAAAGCTATCTTAGAAATGCCACCTCCTAAAACCTTGAAACAACTACGGTCCTTTCAAGGAAAGTTGGCATATCTTCGACGCTTTATATCGAATTTGTCAAGAAGGTGTCAGCCTTTTTCTGCTTTGGTTAAGAAGGATGCCAAGTTTACTTGGGACTCCAAATATTAACATGCATTCGATGATATCAAAAAATACTTAATGACACCTCCTGTCTTAGCAGCCCCAGTCTCAGGTAGACCTTTGATACTTTATTCCGCGGCTTTAGATGACTCCCTTGGAGCCCTGCTAGCCCAAGTCAATGATGAGGGAAAAGAAAATGCTCTCTATTACTTAAGCCGTCATCTAATTCTGACGGAAGTAAAGTATCCTCCTATTAAGAAGCACTGCTTGGCCCTGATCTTTGCCACACAGAAGCTCAGGCATTACATGCTTTCTCATAAGGTCAACCTTATTTCGAGAGTTAATCCGTTGAATACTTGATGACCCGAAAGACGCTCTCTGGCAGACTTGCCAGGTGATCGATGATACTATTGCAATTTGACATAACTTTCGTTCCTCTTCGCGTCGTAAAGGGACAAGTTCTAGTTGACTTCCATGCAGCACACCCTTTACAGGCAAATTCGTCTCTCGACGATGATTTGCCTGACGAGCAGATAATGAGCCTAGAAGACACTGATGATCGACGTTGGGAACTATACTTCGACGGTGCGTCCTCAACATAGAACAACAAAGAATTGCAAAAGATAGTGCCCGGTAAGGCAGGAATCGGACTAAGCTTTATAACACCGGAGCGGGGGATGTTAAGATACTCCTACCACTTATCAGAACCATGCACAAACAACGAGAAAGAATACGAAGCCCTCATAACAGGACTGGAACTAACCATTCAAATGGGAATAACGGACATCAACATCTACGGAGATTCTCAGTTGATCATTCAACAGATCGCCGGACAGTACAGGATTCTGAAACTAAGACTCAAGTAGTACTTTCAGTACGCCATGAAATTGTTGGAACAAATTCCAAACATAACAATCTACAAGATTCCTAGAAAAGAAAATGCTCTTGCAGATGCGTTAGCTCACCTTGCAAAGGAATTTGCCTGCTTACAAGATGAGTCAGTTGAAGTGTCAGTTCAAGGACGACAGGTCCTATCACAGCTCGACATGGATACAATACACAAATCAGAAAAAGCAGAAGAAACAATTCCAGAAGTGACAGAAAATACAGAAGATTGGCACAACCATTAATAGACTACCTGCGAACAGGAAGCCTGCCCGACGATAAGTCGATAGCTCATCAAATCAAGAAAAGAACTCTGTCTTACACATTAATAAACAATACATTATACAGAAGGTCTTTTGATCAGATGTGGCTAAGATACCTGAGCGGGTCCGAGGCTTGTGAAATCATTAAAGAAGTACATTCAGGACTTTGTGGCGCTCATTAGTTGGGTCCGAAAATGAAAATTAAGATTAAAAGACTAGGGTACTACTGGTCCTCAATGATGAACGACTGTATGAAATTTGCCAAAAGTTGTCACCAGTGCCAAGTGCACGGAGTGGTTCTACACCAACCTCCAAATGTGCTACATCCGACAATCGCGTCGTGGCCGTTTGAGTGTTGGGGCACAGATATAGTGGGTAAGATAGAACCGCCTTCTTCAAGAGGACATCGCTTCATCCTTGCAACTACAGACTACTTTTCTAAATGGGCAGAAGCTATACCACTCAGGGAAGTAAAGGCACACCAGGTGCTATAGTTTTTCAAGAACCAAGTCGTCTACCTTTTCGGGGTACCGCGCAGGATCATTTCAGTTAATGGGTCTGCATTCAACAGTACAAAGATCAACAATTTTGTCAGAAGACACGGGATCGATTGGCGATACTCAACGATCTACTACCCAAGAGCAAACGGCTTGGCCGAGGCTTTTAATAAAACTCTCGTTCAGATCTTAAAGAAAACTTTGGACGACAATAAGAGAAATTGGCACGAGAAGTTGTTAGAAGCCTTATGGGCCTACAGGACGACTTTTAGGACTCCTACTCAGTCTACGCCTTACGCTTTAGTGTACGGGTCCGAGGCAGTGTTACCATTGGAAGTCCAGCTTCCATCACTCAGAATCGCAGTTGTAGAAAAGATTACTATAAAAGAAAATGCCAGACTACGACTGGAAGAATTAGAAATCTTGGAAGGGAAAAGACTTTCCGCACAGCAGAATTTGGAACTGTATCAAGCCAAGATGATCCAGGCCCATGATAAACTGGTCCACCCAAGAACTTTCAAAATCGGTGACTTAGTTCTTCTTCTCAAAAGACCTATTCTTGCACATCGCAAGATAGGTGGTAAATTTGAACCAACATAGGAAGGGTCGTTCGTGGTCGAGACAGTCTACTCGGGAGGTCCTACCAAATGGTGAATTGCCATGGAGAATGACTTATGCTTCCAATCAATGGGCGGTATTTAAAGAAGTATTACGCAACCTGATGTTTCAAAGGGTGGCCTCTAAAGTAGAATCTTATCCCTAGAAACACGGGTGAAGTAATCACTTTGCGACTAGGTCCGAACCCAAAATAAAAGAAAATGGATGATATAAAAAAAAATCTCATCAACAAAAAAAAATGTTAAAAAGAAAATATGGGAAACCATAATAATAAAATGGCAAATCCTTCCTTTCAAATCAAATCTTGTTCCTGGTCTTTTTTCACTCCTTTTCCTACTCCTGTTTAAATTTTAAAAGAAAATACGAAAAAAAAAACTTTTCATTAATAAATATTTTCTTCATGTTCTTTTTCTTAGTACAACCCCTGATCCTTTCCTTGTTTTTTTTTCGCAGGGAAATGTCGAATGGGCTATTGGTTCTAAACTTTAGAAATGGCGTGAGTCTAGCACTTGATGAAAAGAGGGTGAAGGATGGAGCAGTGATAGAGATTTATTCTGACTTCACACCAATCGGCCTACAGTACGAAGAAAATTATTGGATCCCAGTCGATCGAGAAGAGCTTCACAGCCAGACAGTGATGAAGATGGGTGGCCCAAGCCACCAATCCAACAACAAAAAGAGAAAGACAAACACTGAGGAGAACAAGAAAATCAAGTCAGTAGTTGCCACGGCAGAGGGCAGGCTCGTCAGCGCCGCGCCCGCAGAAATTCAAGGGGTAAGGAGAGCTACTCTAACTGCTACCCAGAGAAGGATTAAGAATCACCGCATCCGCAAGATGTTGACTAAACTAGCAGTAGATCAACACGAAGAGACAGTCACTACTGCCGACACACACATTTCAAAGATACTAGTTCATCAGGAACCTGAAAAAAGGAAACCAGCTCCGAGAACAACAGAAAAGATACGGGAAACTCTAAGAAAATCAGAGGCAGAGAGACTACTCGACGCCAGACAGAGCCACCAGTGGTAAGAAACCTTGTTCCGGAAGCAACCCCGGAGGATGACTTGACAGGGACAATCCCCGATGAGCCAAGGTATGCAGGAGAACGTGATGGGATTGAGCCATACACCCCGCAATACTTTACTAGACCTTGTCACTTGTAGATCATCCCAGAATATGAACTAGAAAGAATGCAAAATGTTGAGAAAAAGACTTTCGAATACTTTGAAAGGATTAGAGGCAGGAGAATCAACATTTTGGAAGGCCTCAAGTTACACACAGGTGTATTCTCAGAGTACGAGCAACAGCAGATTGTGGATTGCATCTTAGAGTTTCAGGAGATGGGTGGAGCAGGCCGTCTGAGGGAAAATACTTATTCAGAACCCCAGAGATGGATGCCAGGGAAAGGAAGAGTCACAATACAATGCGGATGTTGCTATAACTTCGCTGAGGACATAAAAGGAAATCCACCAGGGATACTCCGTCGCAGTGAGGTGGATCCAATGCTGAGGATAATTAAAAGAATGGTGAAAAGAATGATAACGTGGAGGGTACCGCCAGCAGATCGCATACCCAGCAGCTTGCATCATCAACATTTACAGAAGGGCGACTGCGTACCTCCACACATAGACCACCACGACTTTGTCAGACCTTTCTGCACAGTTTCGTTTGTCAATCAATGCAATATCATGTTCAGATCTGAACTCCGGATAGCAGGCCCGGGTAAGTTCTGAGGGCCGGTGGAGATACCACTTCCGGTAGGCTCCGTCATGATATTAAAAGGAAATGGAGCAGACATCGCAAAACATTGTATACCGGGAGTGCCAGTGGAGCGGATGTCATTTACTTTTAGAAGGATGGACGACAGAAAGGCGCCTTACCACTTCCATCCAGATCCATAATTGGAGAGTCTCCGGTCAAATGAGCTGTGAGTTACATGGGAAATAGCACACCTCCAATGCACATCTATGCGGCATTCCTGCCAAGGGTGGCTTGGAAGGTGATGTTATTACCCATGTTTCTTACTATTCAGACATGGATTTTTTGACAGACGCTTTTGGATGGATCAATAAGAAGTTTACACGGTCTGTTTTGGATTTACATGGATTGTACGAGACATTAAACTTTTTAGGAAAATGTCATCATGACTAGATCAAGTTTTATGATGTACTTTCAGCAAGTTGGAATGAAAACGACTACGTCATACTTTGCCTTCACCTCTTTTTTTTTGTACAAATTGACTGGAAAATGCCATTAGAATTAAATGAACTTTGAACAAAGAATAAATGAGAACTTTTCCTAAAAATCTAAATAGTAAAATGAACTTCAAATTCACATGAACACTAAATAAACAACAAATAAAAAAAAAGTGGGATGGTTAAAGGACAAACAAAATGAATCTAAATCTCAAATTGAATTCCAGTCTAAATCCATGTTTTCAAATCCTATGATTCTTCTGCAAATCAAGGTCTACTTCAGACTTCCTTTGAAACCCTCTCGGAATGATTTCAGAACCACGAAAAATTTTCTATTTGGTTCTGATGGCATGGATTCATACCCTTCTCCAAATAATCAAACTTTGTTTGATTCTCATGGGATGTAGAACACTTTCACATCTCATTTCAATCTCCCGCTAAATCCAAATCTCCACAGTACATTTCAATTCAAAATTTCCGAGACTGGTACCTAAATTCTAGTTCTCATTTCGAGATCGATACCTACATTTTGATTCTCAACTGAATTGATACCTACATTTCAATTCAATATTTCCGAGACTGGTACCTACATTCCTGTTCTCATTTCGAGATCGATACCTACATTTCGATTCTCATCTGAATTAATACCTACATTTCAATTCAAAATTTTTGAGACTGGTACCAACATTCTAGTTCTTATTTCGAGATCGAGACCTACATTTTGATTCTCATCTGAATTGATACCTACATTTCAATTCAAAATTTCCGAGACTGGTACCTACATTCCAGTTCTCATTTCGAGATCGATACCTACATTTCGATTCTCATCCGAATTGATACCTACATTTCAATTCAAAATATTCGAGATTGGTACCTACATTCCAGCTTCTCATTTCAAGATCGATACCTACATTTTGATTCTCATCTGAATTGATACCTACATTTCAATTCAAAATTTCCGAGACTGGTACCTACATTCCAGTTCTCATTTCGAAATCGATACCTACATTTCGATTCTCATCTGAATTGATACCTACATTTCAATTCAAAATTTCTGAGACTCGTAACTACATTCCAGTTCTCATTTCGAGATCGATACCTACATTTCGATTCTCATCTGAATTGATACCTACATTTACATTCAATATTTCCGTGACTGGTACCTACATTCCAGTTCTCATTTGGAGATCGATACCTACATTTCGATTCTCATCTGAATTGATACCTGCATTTCAATTCAAAATTTTAGAGACTGGTACCTACATTCCAGTTCTCATTTCAAAATTGATACCTAAATTTCGATTCTCTTTCGAATTGACATCTAAATTTCAATTCCAAACTTGTGAGACTGGTACCTAAATTCCAATTCTCTTTCGACATCAGTACCTGAATTCTGATTCTCATCCTTTTCAATCGACACTTAAACTCTGATTCTCACTCCAAGGCTGGTACCTAAATTCTAGTTTTCCTTGCAATCCCGAGGTTGGAACATAGGTTTCAATTCTCATTTCAAATCCAAATTTCAAATTCACGATTTCGTCGAATTAATCTTAGATTAAACCTTAATCTAAATTAAAACTCCAAATCTAAACTCACACATCAAAACTTGAACATAAAATGAAACGAAATCTAAATCGAAATTCTCCAAATCTTGTGATTTGGAATTTACCTCCTTTTCCTTTCCCCAGCGAGAGTTCAGGAACCTCCAGTCTTGGAAATATACCTAATACTCCCCATGCGGAAATTCTTCTACTCTGCCCTAAGTGTGTAACTTGGACATCTGTGTTGGTTTTGTCGATCTCTTCGGTCAACACCAATACACGCGTTGTGCTTGGTTAGCACACCACACCTGTTGGGGGTCCATTTGTTGACCTCATTTTTGATGAGGTCTTCTCTTCTCCTTTTAGTACTTAGGATCTAGCCTTAGGCTTTTCCTTTGACTATTCTAGAAGACTAGAAATAGAATCCACCACTTAGAAATTCAAAATATTTATTAACTCCCTGCAAACCCCGCAAGCTTGATTGTAAACCACTAATCACCTAGAGGGTTGAGATCAAATGTGGAAGTTTGAAGGATGAGTTCCCTATAGAACTCTTTGGCCTTAGGATCACCCTGGGTGGCCAAGTCTGATGAGAGCTAAATTACACATACACTACACCCTCACACACACATCCTGAAAACTACACCTATACCCAACTTGATCTCCTGACTCATGTAGGTAATTCACATGGATGAACCTTAACCCCTAAGCCCCTGGCTAAGAAGGTTAGGAACAACATAGTGAATGCCTCATATGAGTCCTTTCATGACTCATATGAGCTTATCATGGCTTCATGGCTTCATGGCTTAATGGCTTCATGGCTTCATGGCTCAACCAAAATGATTCCATTTCACTCACACTTGCTCAATTTTCATTTTTCCAAATTTTCAATTTTTGACACCCGGGGCCCCGGACCCACCTAGCCTACCAAAAAAAAACCCTTGAAACTACCCAAAACCACCAAAATTTTCAAATCACCCAAAACTTTTCCAAAATCAACCTTGAACATTTCCCAACCATTCAAATTGATCATCCATAACCAAAAATACCAAAATTTCCAAAAATACACCCAATACCCTCCAAATTACCAAAATGTCCCTCTTGACCCAAAAATCCAAAAATTCCAAAAATTCCCAGAAAAATCCAAAAAATCCAAAATATTCCCAATTTTATTTTGTTTAACTACACCATGGGCCAATTTTGCTAATTTACCCCACTTTTACCAAAACCCCCAATTTAGCCCATTTTAAACCCAAGCGATCCCAATGTCAAACCAAACCACCCCAATTGACCTTAATTTTGTTCCAATTAAATTCCAAACTTCCAATAAACATCCCCAATATCAATTTAGACCAAATCCAAGTCCAATTTGATTGACATTTGAGCCCAATTTCAATTTGAAGCCTAAGGCCCAATTTTGACCCATGACCTAAACCTATCTCAAACCAACCCAATTCAACCCCAATTGGTCTCAAACCTTTTCTAAATCTTACCTAACATCTCCACAAACAAAACACTAACATACTTTGCCCAAAATTTGGACCCGAACCTTACTCAAATTAAACCTAAACCCAAAATTCCCTAAATAGGCCTAAATCCACCATGAACCCAAATAGGCCCAAATCCCAAGATTAAAGCAAAACCAAGGTTGAAAACTCTTTGTTACACTCCCATAAACATTTATCAACATTGACTTTACATCAATGTCAACATTAGCCCAACTTTAGCCCAACTTAGCCCATTTTGATCTATTTTGAGCCTATCACCAAGGGGACCCAAATTAGACTCAATCCAATTCCAAATCACCTCAAATTTGTCTCAAATCACTCATGAGACATCCCTAAACCAAACCCAACATTTATGTACCATGGCCCTTTGTAAAATTTTTCATCTAAAAGCCCATTTTGAAACATAAAAGCCCATTCCCTTAAAACATTTTTAAAGCCCACCTTTACCAAATTTTAAAACCCCAAACCCATCCTATAGCCCACATTACAATCTCATCTCATCCTCACTCAATTAATATCACTCCCTAAGTGCTAAATCCATCATGAAAATCAAACCAAAATGGTATTATGCCAAATCCCATCAAATAACCCCAAAATTTCCAAAAATTCCTAAAACCCTTTTCCATGAAAATTGACCAAACTATTGCCAAGCCAAATGTGAGCCATGAAGCCATGTATAAGCCACATGAAGCCATGGATGGTTTGAATTTTCACCAAGCTCTTAATGGCAAGGGGAGGGGGGCCATTTTTAAGCTCTCACTAAACCTTTTTAACCCTTTTAATGTCTCACCCTAACCCAAAATTAACTTAAACAAAATTGATGTGGACTTCACCACACATGTGAGCCTGACCCACCTGACCTCCTCAGCCCAAAATCAAGCCATGGGGAGATGAACCAAACCCAAAACCATGGCTTGGACCAAATCAAGCCAAAATCAACACTCCTCCATGCCACTTTGATCCAGCCCCTTTACACTTGGCAAAACTCAATTGAACCCACATGAATCAAGCCCCGACTTCCATGAGCCTGAGGTTGACCTGACCCTGGCCGGCCAGCCACCACAGTCGCCGGAAAATGCCATGGCCGAAACCTTGGGATGAGCCAAAGTTTAGAATTCCCACCTGCTGACCTGCCCCAAGCACAATGGCCATTGCAGTTGTTCTTCCCCTGCCCTGAGCAGTTCATCCAAGCCCCTAACTCCCCCTGGGAAGCCATGTCCATAGCTATTTAAGCCAGCCAACCCCTCTCGGCCAAAAGGTTGGCTGAACCAAACCTTCAAAGAATCCCTTCAAACTCCTCACAAAGCATCCCCTGACGAAGAGCAATCCATCCCCACTGTTCTCCTGCTCTAACTCCCACTGATTGAGCTCAATTTTGGAGTTCAATTCTCAGGCCAGAACAGGACACTTTCAAATCCTCCATCAAAATCAAATTAAACTCACCCACACCTGCACAAGAACAAGAGAAGGAGTTCCCAAGTGAAAGTCCCCTCTCCATGCCACCCATTTGTTCTAGCTTCCAAAGGTTGAATCGATTCTGGTGGAAATTAGGTCTAGGCAATTCCCTAGGACTAGAGACTTCATCTGGAGCTTGCTTAGGTTCAATCGAAGGTGACACAACTCTCAGATCGAAGCCACACTTCTCTGAGCAAAGCTATGAGCTCTCTCTTCTTCTCGAGCTTCTCAACATTCTCTATTTTTATTGGGTTAATTTCATGCCACATAAACCATATGGATATGTTCGTCTCTTCAAGACGAATCCATAGAGTATAAGAACGTAGAAATCGGTTAAGAATCGAGAGAGATATCAAGCCTAGAAGATGGATGGCTCTCGGGTGAAGTCGATCGGAGACGATTAACAGATGTCGTTCATTCACGCGTCTATTGGATGAACGTCTCAGATGGCGTCGGACCGGGAGATGATACATGAATGGCAGGCCCCCGCAATGCTGACTCAGATGGCGGCGCCGAATCATAACACCCCGTGTGGCCTTTCGAAGCTGCCGAGGATGGCGTGGCGCCGCGTGGATAAGTAGGAAATTAGGGCTATTTTCTATTTATTTAATTACCAGAACTTCAAAAATCCATATATTTGCATATAAAAATCACAAAAATAAAATAAAAATACCCTCTTGCTCAGTGAATAGAGGAGAATAATGTGGAAAATAAATCAAGTCATTTCATCAAGTATTTTATTTTTAATGATTTATTTACTCTCTGCATTGTTTTAATTCTTCATTTACATTGGCAATTCACCATGGCATGACACCATGGGGCTTTTGAAGCCTCTGAACTTGGGAACATTCCTTGAATTTTCCAAGGTCAGAGGCATCCTAATGAGAAGTTATTGATTTTCCAAGTTCATGTTACTGTTTTGAGTATTTTAATTCCAATAATTAGCATGCTGAGAAATAAATTCTAGGAAAATTTGGTGATATTTCTTATGATCAGAGGAACCTAAGAAAAATAGGTTTTGAGTTAATTCATATGGAACAACCATAATTGTCCTAAACACCCAAAATTGAACTTTAATTAATTAGGGTTAATTACACATCAAATTAACTTGAAAACAATTCTCCACTGATCTTTAGGATCAGAGGAACATCACATAAAAATTTGAAATCAATTGGACTTGATTAACCCTACCAAATGGATTGATTAAGCCACATAAGCAAGATGGAACTTTAAAAATTCATAACTCCAAAAATACTTTTAAAAAATTCACAAAAATGGTTTTGGATCTTCTCTGACATCAAAGGAACTTAGGAAAATTAAAATTGTAATTTTCTAAAAAAGTTGATTTTTATCATTATTTTAATATCTTTAATAATTAAAAAATAATAAAAATCATAAAAATATTAAAAATTACCAAATGACATATTTTGAATTCTAATTACCTAGGAACAAACCAAGTATTTTTCCTAAGTCTTTAGAGTAATATATTGAATTTTAAAGGCTTAAAACAATTTTTGAATTCAAAAAATGATTTTCTTTAACATTTCCACTAAAATAATTCTAATAAATAAAAAAAAAATCAGAAAAATATAAAATTTAGTTCTCTAATTTCCCTGAGGTCAGAGAGATTTTTAAAAAAATATAAAATCCATTTTTCAACTTTTATTTTGTTTTTTAAATTAATTAATACTCCAAAACTCAAAATCTAATAAATAAAATATAATTCAAAAAATCACCAAAATTGGTCCAAGTGATCCTCTGGTCATTAGGGACATCCCATAATTTTCTTAAGGACAGAAACATTTTCTTGGTCATGTTATTGAATTTTCCTTGAAAACCCCTATTTTCCATTAGAAATAATTACATAAATAAATTAAATACAGAAAAACCACATTTTCTCCTCTCATGTCTTAATTGACATGTGAGTGAGGTTACATAAAAATTTCAAGTTCATTTCAGCTTAGTTTAGTGATTTAGAGAATTATTAAGCTTGAAGGGCAAAAGGGTAATTAAAAAATTTCAACCCTTAATTAAAATTTTAGGATTAATAAAAAAGGAGAGGGTAAAATATTTGATTTTAAGCTGATTTTGGATGATTGAAACTTAAGTGATTGAGGGTAGAAACCTACTAACCATTTCAATATACTTAAAATAAAACTTTAATTAATTAATTAATTAAAATTTTGGAAGAGTAATAGAAATTGGAATTATTAAAGTAGGGATATTATTAAGAGGATATTTATTCTTTAATTTATGAATCCCAAAATTAATAACTTCAATAATATTTATTTCTTAACTAAAAGGATAATCGTAACTTAAAATTTAAAATGCTAAACAATTTAACAATTAAATTAAATTAAATTTAAGATGTTGAGATTAAATTAAATCAAAATCTAAATTAAGTTAACACCTTAACAATTAAATTAAATCATATTTAATATATTAAGATAAAATTAAAATTAAATCAAAATAAATTAAATCAAATTAAGTTCAATTAAAATTAAATTAAAATTAATTTAAATCAAATTAAAT
The DNA here is from genome assembly GCA_022702705.1 of Papilionanthe hookeriana x Papilionanthe teres. NCBI lineage: Eukaryota > Viridiplantae > Streptophyta > Magnoliopsida > Asparagales > Orchidaceae > Papilionanthe > Papilionanthe hookeriana x Papilionanthe teres. Next base: position 41,410 of record JAKZJZ010000118.1, read on the forward strand.
TAAAATTTAATTAAATTAAATTAAACTAAATTAAATTAAATTAAATAAAATCAAATCAAATTAAATTAAATTAAATTAAACTTATTAAATTAAATTAAATTGAATTAAAATCATTTAACAACACACCTAAATGAAATCATTAAGAGTTAAACCAAACACTTAAAGTAAGTTTAAAGCATAAAGGTTAAATCTGAGATATAATATCATTTAAAACGTAAAGATTTAAATAAAATCTAAAAAAAAATGACTTGAACACTATTCCAAACTTAAAATTTTTTTATGATTAAGTCAAAATTAAAATTAAATCATCGAGTTTAAATCATTAAAATACTTAATAAGTTGATTTGCCCTTTTTAAAGCTCTTATTACTATAACTCTTAAATGAAGTATCAAGTGAAGTGTTACTTCACTTATAGGACATTCAAATGTCCTAGTTCACTGAGCAAGAGAACAAAACTTAAACCCCTGGATAATTAGTTCACCTGTGCAACTAAATTTACTTGGACTCAAAACAATCCCAGAAATATTGAAAAGATGTTTAGGACTCGCCCTAAGCACTTCCTCAATATGACGGGATGTTTTAGAAGAACAATTGAATCTAGTTATTCTTTGATGAAGAAAATCATCCTTAAACCAAACCAAGAACCTAGACGTCATAGGAGATGACTAGTTATAAGATTAGGAATTTGGTAGACAACCAAAACCCTTTCCCTTAGCTTTACCTAGGTATTTCTTGCAAAATATTTAAATGCCTTAACATGTGTTTTAAGTGCAGCTTGGGATGACTGGAAGACCCTCTAGGTACGCTTTTACTTTTTTGCTATTTACTTACATGCACTGTACTTTACTTTTCTTGCATGTTAAATAAGACTGTTGCATGAAAACCAAAACCTTTAGGATATTCCCTAAACTGAAACCAAAACTAAATTAAAAGTCATTGCAAGATAAAATTCACTGCCCCAACATTCAAAATATAAAATAACTCAAAATTTAATCACAAACAGAACAACAAAACTACAATTATAACTAAATTAAAACGTCTCGTTGAATGATCAGGAATACCTCGGATGATGTAACCCACGTGTTGATAACAAGATTTCCCATGGTCTAAATGAAAGTGTTGAACTCATTCAGTTGAGTTTAGCAAATTCATCTGGAATAAGTGAATTCAATGAAAATAACGGTGCCGGGATGACGGAACCGTGGGATCTTAATCGGTACTGTTTAAACAACTTTAAGATTTATTTTAATTAAAATATTAAAAACACTTGGATTTTAAGATCTTCTCTAAACCAAAACACTTCTCTCATCTCCTGATTTATGACTTCTAAAACTAAACCTCTACAACAAGGAGCTTGGAGCACAGTGGGCAGCAAGGCCATCGTCATCAGCAAAACTCGGATCTACTTTAGCAAAACCTTTCTTAGAGTTAAATAACAAAGCCATAGGACTTCGAGGTTGTTTTCCTAGTGCAACATAAATCCTCAACTCTTCGTTAGGCATTTGCATGATCATGTCATGTAAATTAAGCCCTAACTGGTCTTAGGACTCCGAGGTTGTTGTTTGGTACGACATAAACCCTCACATCTTCGAGGCTATTTGCATGACTGCGTCATGCAAATATAAGTCCTAATTAATTAAAATTGGCAGGATTCAAACATTAAATAAACTCCCAAATTGAAGCCAAAGGATAGGATAGTTTGGGAAGTTGCCAAGATTCTTCTTGGATCCTCAACTTCTCCTACTTCTCTTCCTTTGGACTCTTAAAATAAATTGTTCAAAATTTGAGCCATTCCCTATTGAAAATACCAAAATCCAATCCTTTGAAAACCTTAAACTTTGAAATTCTTGAGTGCAAAACCACTAATCATTATCGAGAGTTTTCTTAAATGATTCCTGCCATTTAAGATGTAATTAACTATAGGGGCTTGCCCTTATAGGGAACTTTAAGAACCCAGGTAATATAAACCCTGCTTAATTCATTTATAGTAAGCAGGGGAACTTGTCGGCTTATAAAATTGTTTCGCAGTCCAAACGGATGTCACAATTCTTCTAGTTTATTTAATCAAGCCCCATCATCAAGCAGTGTGTATATTCTTTGGGATAGATACACAGTTTGTGATGCGGTGCTCGTTTATATAAACTATTTGGGATGTGAGATCGGTTTGATTTCATATCTGAAATTTTCAAATTTAAAATTATTTTCAAAATCAAATACTACTTTCTAAATTATATATATTTAAATTAAATTTAAAATCTGAATTTCGCCAACAATTTCTGTTAGGTGACCCCTTTTCATAATACAACACACAAACCTACAAATATACCGAAATTGGTTTCCACCCTTAGTAGTATGATTCCAGTTAAAATTAGGATTGTTCTTCTAACATGGGTTGTAAAAGTTATAATATGGGTTATTTAGGGTATTTAAAGTCTCATATAATAAGTTGGAATCAATCATACGCCCTAATGAACTTTCCTCACTCACAGGAGTAAATTGTGGTTGGTTCATTCTAAATTGGTCCATCTTCCTTGATATTGCAGCAACCTTAGATGCAAGAATTGCAATCGCATCTGTATCGTGAACACTAGCTACATTTTTATGATTTACCGTTATAGAGGGCCATTGAAATTCATTTGTAGACATTTCTTCAATTAATGTATACGCATCATTAAATGTTTTTGGCTTTAATGAACCACCAGCAGCAACATCAATAATGGATATAAGGGATCCTACTAACCCATTATAAAAAGTTTTAATGGTTAACCAATATGGCAGAGCATGATGTGGACACTTTCTTAGGAGTTCCTTAAATCTTTTCCAGGTTTTGTATATTGATTCCCTTTCATACTGACAAAATGAGATAATATCGTTTCTATGTTGAGTAGTTCTTGAAGGTAAAAAATACTTAGCTAGGAATTTCTGAGTTAACTCCTCCCAATTTTTAATAGAACCAGGTGCTAATGAGTATAACCACATTTTAGCCTTATCCCTTAGTGAGAAAGGAAAAAGCCTTAGCCTAATAGCATTGTCTGACATGCCATTATAACGAAATGGAGCACAAAGTTCTAGAAAACTAGATAAGTGTAAAAATGGATCCTCCGAAGAAGTTCCCCCAAATTGGTTGTTCTGCACAAGTTGGATAATCTCAGAATTCAGTTTAAACGACTAAACTTCTACAATAAGGTTTTGTACACTTGAGTGAATTTTATCTATCATAGGATTTACATAATCCCTCAATGATTTATGATGATTTTTCAAGTTATTATTTTGAATGCTTTCCATTTCCATTTCTAGTTTTTCAAATCCTTTCTGTTTTTTATTTTTTTTCCATTTTTCTAACTCGGGATCATAAGACACAAGTCCTACAGATCCTTTGTTTTCCATACATAACACAAAAACAATACATTAACAATAAAACAAATAAAACGATTAATATATTCAACACAACAAAACATTTTCACAAACACCTTATTTTTCACACAAACAATTTTTTTTTCACAACACTTTTTCATAAAAAAAAACACTTTTCACACAAACACAATTTTACAACACTAAAGTTTTCAAATTCTATGCCTAATTACTTTAACAAAAATTCTCCTAAAATTCTTACCGAAGTTTCCTTGGCAACGGCGCCAAAAACTTGATGCGACATTTTTTATAAGAAAGGATTTATGAACAATAGATATATAATAATTTTTATAAAGTCACAGCAATCTAATGCAAGTATACATATCGTATCAAGTAATATAGGGCTCTAATGGAGTCCCGTTTATCGATCTCATAGGGAAGTGAGGTAAGAAGTTCTTAGTCAAATTCAAGTCTACTTCTAAGAGCCTTAGTTTGGAAGGGTGATATAAGTGGTTTTTCTAACAACTACTCCTAAATGCAGATGATTATATGTAAGAATAATAACTACTCCATAATGCAAATATTAATACTAATAATAACCCTTTCTGGATAAATTGGTTTTGTGAATTTTGAGATAATAAAATCGACTATTCTTATGTAATGAATTGGATAAAGTTTAGGAATGAGATGCATTAAAAATTGTATGTACAAAATAGGAGCAATCCTATTCTTTACCCTCTTCCGAGTACCCCCTCTTCAGAGTGTTATAAAGAACATTGGCAAATCGTAGGCTTAGTCCCTAAATCCAAGGTTAGGCTGGGAGGATACTGGCTGCCACTTCAGAGCTCCCACTTCCCTTCACCTGAATACTAACCCTAGCATTAGTTACCAAACTTTAGGACCAAATTGTGGATTTCAGCTTGTCACCCTAAAGCCTCTAATTCGACTCCCATGAAACCATATTTCCCTATTTATTTGCCCTTATTCCCAATGAACTACACAATTCATTCACGGACATTGAATGTGGTTCCACTTTATTGAGAATTACCTAACAAATTCAGGTCAATACAATTAAAACCAATTTTAACACTACAACAAGCTCTTTTTGTAATGTAAATGAAGTGCAAGTAGAAACCATCACATTTATTATTAAAACGTCTTTTAGCAACTATCCCAATATCCTAAACATGAGTCGCACTCATTAGAAAAGAAAAATAGAATGGAAACAATGGCATGATAATCTCATGCCACTATTTCCATAGAAGAAGAAAGAGTAAGAGAATGACATTGCAAAACATGAAGAAAACACAATAGAAAACATACAAAATAACTTTCTTTTAAAGTGTAATATCACCAAAAATGAGTAAAATCATATAGCAAAAACCATATATATTTTTGGTGCATTGCAATCCCCAAACTTAATTGTTACTTGTCCTCAAGTAACATTATAACTTTAAAAACCAATTATATTGACTTGTGGTTGTGGGTTTCAACAGAGTTTTCTATAATTTCATCTCAGAAATATTATAGTATAACATAGAAGAAATTCTAGCAAAACAATCTAGGACTAGAGTGCAAGAATATCTCATATTCAACTTAGGAATTTTAATTTTCTATTTACTTCAAAAGTTATTGAAATTTGTAAAACTAAATATTCATAGAATTTATAAAAATGAAATTTAAGAACCTTATCTATACCAATTTAACCAATAACATTTGAAATAAGAATAATCTTAGGATTATTTTTAAGTCTTTTCATTTAAAAAGATTCAAGTGAAACCAATTTTTGATTCTGCTTCTCCTCATGCTTCTCCTCACTTATTCTCTTTTCTTCTTCTTTTTTTTTCTTTTCCTTCGGGATCATTTTCAATCCTTTTTTACTTTTTTTATGTGAGGATTACTATATCTGGATAGACCTTTAATAATTTTAAATTTAACTATCCTCTCTCTAAAATCCAAAACTTAAAACATTCCCCAACTTTTAATAAGTGTAAGTATTAGTTCGAAAAAGGTTTTCAATAAAGGCTCAATTCCAATTAAGTATAAATTTAAGAATTTTAGCTTTTCAAATATTCAACTCCTTCCTACCATAAATAGAAAAATCAATTTTCCTAAAGTTTCCTACAAAATATTTTAAATCTAGAAGAGTTTCTTCACATAGTATTTCAAGTAAGTTATTTTTATAACATTCCTAAAATCAAAATTATAGTAACCTCAAGGTAACACCACATACCACAAGTTATTTTAAAAGTGATATCAAATTAAATATAGGTTGCGACTGAGGACAAATAAAGTTACATTTTAAAAATTTTTCTTCCCTCAAACTTAAATTTTAAAATATTTTTAATTAATTCCATAAAATGTTGCAGGAAGAAAAAGTAAAGGTTGAATCTACTTACTACTACAACATCCTATCAAATTCTTATACATGCATAATCAGGATAGAATGACTATAGGAGAAAGTAAATCAAACCTAAAACATGCTTGTAATAAAATTACACTAAAAGGAAGTATTTTCACTTTAAAATTTTATTTTTCTTCCTACCCACAAACCTAATTTTTAACATATATATCATTAAGTACAGAAAATATAAGCAGGAAGAAAAAAAATTTAGAAATTGTATCTACCACAAATGTCTATCAAAACCATTTACAAGTATTCATTAGGACAAAATAATATGCAGCAGAAAGTAAATCTAAACTAATCATGTCAGCATGAAATTCACTAAGTAAAAGTTTAACTAGCATAGCGGGTATCAACAAAGGAATATAAAAATGTTCTTCAATTATTATATAAAATTGTAACACAAACATAAACACACATAAGACAAATGAGGTCAATTCATCCTTTAACTCAGTGCATCTCACTAACTTACCTCTAATTTCTAACAGAATCACTACACTAGTAAATCATGTACATTTTAAAATGATTTCATAGATTATAAAGCCAAAGATAAGATTATCCCTGATATATTGATTTCCGGACACTAATCTCAGGCATTATATAATCCCTATAATTAAGCACCTCTAACTGTTATGTAGGTTATCCACAAGTTATTCATTAAATAGGTTCATGTCACTTATCAATGGAAAACAAAGTTAGAGAAAGGATGTAACAAAATTGAGATGAAGTTGTCATTGTTCAAATTCATGATATCTCTTGTAAAACTCAAGTCTGAGTAAGAACCGAGTTATAGTGAACTCGTCAATCCAACTACTATAAGAGAACATACAAGTCTAACCATAATAAGAAGTTAAGGAATCACCTCCCTCATGACACACAAATATCAAATTGAACCATTAACAATCCAAACATCTACGAACAACAATCAAACTAATCAATCCATAATGAGACATAAAGTCAAGTCAATCTACTAATCCAAACATTTATTAAGCTGATCAATCCATACTAAAGTAAACACAATACAATACTAACAATCATGACTCTCAGGCACACTAAATAAAAGCACACTGATAACTTTGGGTTGCCTCCCATAAAGCGCTTGGTTTAACATCACAAGCCAGACAAATGATTCCTCCTTGATCAAAATTCCAATTAATTAATTCTCGATTAATCGCTCAATCCTTTTCAAATCCAGGAATTCCTAAAAAACCTCAAATTGTAATTTTTCATTCAACTTTTCCTTTTCAGATTGATTTATATCATTGTTCCTCATTTTTTTTAAGATCCAATATTCTTCTATTGATTTTTTGAATTTTCATATTAATATCTTCCTTGAAATTTATAAGAAATTTATCTCTATAAGATTATTCAAGATCTCCCAAGTTTTGGATCAGATTCTCCCTAGATAATTTAGATTCAAGATCAAATTCTTCTATGTCACTCTTCTGTTTCAAGTTATCTTCTAATTATTCCCCTTTATAATTATTAAATGATGAAGGATCTATCTTAGTTGAGAAAATAAGTTTTTCTACTTCATTAGGAATTTCTTCAAATGGTCTTCCAATATACTTATCCTCTTTTCTCAACAGAAAGTTCTTTTTAAATTTAAGCTCAAATTCTCTTCCAAGTTCAAGTTAAATAACATTATCTTTTCAGTTTCTTTTTAAATTTAAGCTCAAATTCTCTTCCAAGTTCTAGTTAAATAACATTATCTTGTTCATCATTCAATTTAGATTTTTCTTGTAATTTAGTTGAATATGAAGATATAAAGACTGGTGGTGTAGATGAATTCCCTAAATAGGCAGGCTTTAAAATTGTATGGTGTTCATCCATCTTAAGTTCATGAGATTTTTCAACAATTGGAATTACAAGTTCACTATTTTTGGCAGCTTCCATCATTTCACACCTCTCTTGAACATACATACAGTCTTCTTTAGATAACATTTTAAACTCATCATGAAAATCCATTTCGACCTCATCTGTTATCTTACTCTCAAAACTTTCTTGGAAATTTTCTTTACTTAGATAATCAATTTCATTCATCCAAGAACATTCATAATCTTTTCTCTCAGCTGGAAATTTCATGGTCTTCAACACATCCAAAGTGACTTCCTGGTCATTAATATTCATAATCAACTCTATTTTTTGCACATTTATCATAGTTTGTCCAGTAATAAGGAATAGTTGTTTATTATCATTCTGTTTAGGTTTGATCTCATTGTTGCTAGAAAGTGTTCCTTTGGGTCAATTACTAAGTGAATTAGCATTTTCTCGCAGTTGATTCTCTATGTTTCTAATTGCAGCATTTTGACTTTGCAATTGGTTTCCCATTTGCAATACCACTTTGCCTATAGACATCTTCTTATCCTCAAACTGTTGATCAATATTAGAGTCCAGTGGATGTGAAGGCCTATATCTAGTGTTACCCCACCTATTCCAACTTCCATTAGGATTTGCATGATTATTTTCTTATTGTTGGTTTCCACCCTCAGTAGTATGATTCCAATTAAATCTAGGATTTTCTTCCAACATTGGTTGTAAAAGTTAGAATATGGGTTATTTATGGTATTAAAATTCTTATTTAATAAGTTGGAATCAATCATACGCCCTAATGAACTTTCCTCAATTACAGGAGTAAATTGAGGTTGATTCATTCTAAATTGGTCCAACTTCTTTGATATTGCAACAACATGTGATGCAAGAATTGTAATCGCATCTGTATCATGAACACTAGCTACATTTTTATTATTTACCCTTATAGAGGGCCATTGAAATTCATTTGTAGCCATTTCTTCAATTAATGCATACGATTCATTAAATGTTTTTATGATGTGGACATTTTCTTAAGAGTTCCTTAAATCTTTCCCAGGCTTCATGTATTGATTCCCCTTCATACTGACAAAATGAGATAATATCGTTTCTAAGTTGAGTAGTCCTTGAAGGTTGAAAATACTTAGTTAGGAATTTTTGAGTTAACTCCTCCCAATTTTTAATAGAACCAGGTGCTAATGAGTATAACCACATTTTAGCCTTATCCTTTAGTGAGAAAGGAAAAAGCCTTAGCCTAACAGCATCGTCTGACATGCCATTATAACGAAATTTAGCACAAAGTTTTAGAAAACTAGATAAGTGTAAATAGGGATCCTTCGAATGAGTTCTCCCAAACTGGTTGTTCTGCACAAGTTGGATAATCTCAAGATTTAGTTCAAACGTGTGAGCTTCTACAATGGGGTTTTGTATACTTGTGTCAATTTTATCTATCGTAGGATTTACATGATCCCTCAATGATTTATGATGATTTTTAAAGTTATTATTTTGAATGTTTTCCATTTCCATTTCTAGTTTTTCAAGTCATTTCTATTTTTTATTATTTTTTTATTTTTTCTAATTTGGGATCATAAGGCAGATGTCCTACAGATCCTTTGTTTTGCATGCTTAACACAAAAAACAACACATTAATAATATAACAAATTAAACAAAAAAAATAATCAACACAACAAAATATTTTCACAAACACCTTATTTTTCAAGCAAACAGTTTTTTTTTTCACAACACTTTTTCATACAAAAAAAACGCTTTTCACACAAACACAATTTTACGACACTAAAGTTTTCCAATTCTAAGCCTAATTACTTCAACTAAAATTATCCTAAACTTCTTACCGAAGCTTCCCCGGCAACCGCGACAAAAACTTGATGCGACTTTTTTTATATGCAAGGATTTATGAACAATAGATATATAATAATTTTTATAAAGTTACAATGATCCAATGCAAGTATATGTATCATATCAATTAATACAGGGCTCTAATGGAGTCCCGTTTATCAATTCCACAGGGAAGAGAGGTAAGAAGTTCTTAGTTAAATTCTAGTATACTAATAACAGCCTTAGTTTGGAAGGGTAATATAAGTGGTTTTTCTAACAACTACTCCTAAATGCAGATGATTATATGTAAGAATAATAACTACTCCCTAATGCAAATATTAATACTAAAGATAACCCTTTTCGGATAAATTGGTTTGGTGAATTTTAAGATAATAAAATTTATTATTTTTTTGTAATGAATTGGATAATGTTTAGGAAGGAGGTGCATTAAATATTGTATGTGTCAAATAGCAGCAGTCCTATTCTTTACCCTCTTCTAAGTACCCCCTCTTCAGAGTGCTATAAAGAACATTAGCAAATCCTAGGCTTAGTCCCTAAATCTAAGGTTAGGCTGGAAGGATACTGGATGCCACTTTAGAGCTCCCACTTCCCTTCACCTGAAGGCTAACCCTAGCTTCAGTTACCAAACTTTAGGATCAAATTGGAGATCTCAGCCTGTCACCCTGAAGCCTCTAATTCGACGCCCATGAAAGCATATTTTCCTATTTATTTGCACTCAATCCCCATGAACTACACAATTCATTCACGGACATTAAATGTGGTTCCACTTTGTTGAGAATTACACTACCCTTTCGGGTCAATGCAATTACAAAAAATTTTAACACTACAACAAGCTCTTTTTGTAATGTAAATGAAGTGGAAGTAGAAACTATCACATTTATAATTAAAACTTCTTTTAGGAAGCATCCCAATATCCTAAACATGAGTCATACTCATTGCAAAAGAAAAGTAGAATGGAAACAATAACATAATCTTCTCATGCCACTATTTCCATAAAAGAAGAAAAAGTAAGAGAAAGACATCGCAAAACATGAAGAAAACACAATAGAAAAATTCATTTCAAAGTAAATATGCAAAATAAATGTTTACAAAATCATAAGATAATGAAGAACAAAACACTTTGCCTTTCCTCCTTGAAAGAAAGATAAAAATCTCTCTCATAAAGTCTCCCGCTGATCCATGCAATGCTAGAACATTCTCTTACAAATTCTCTCAAAATCCCCTCACCAATCTCTCCAAAAAGGTAGAAATCTACATTTCTACTCATATTCTAATAACTCTAAGCATTCTCCAAGTTTTTCCTAACATCTCCTCCTCTTTTTGGCTTCAAATTCAGTTTAAAATAGTGTAGGGACAAATTTCCCAAGAGGTGCATGAAGAAACCTTCCAAAAAGCATCCAGATTCAATGTTTATGGCCAATAACCGCTCAATTTCGCATCCAGAACGTCTTGGGCGCTGCTTGTGCTGAATTGGGCGCTGTCCTCTCGAGATCTTGAAATGAAAATGATAAATTAAAAGAAAAAAAATGATAATATTTGCTTTTCCTCTCTCTCGAGATCTTGAGTCTTTGCACTCATCTTCAAACCCTCTCGCTTTCGCGGGCACTCCATGAAATGTGTCACTTTTCATATAACGACATTCCTCACAAATCTAAAATATCTCAAAATTCTATAAATCTTGAAACATCTACCAAACTTGGCCGAATTGCACCAAATCACTTTCTTTGAAAGTCAAATACCAAATTTTACCTATCTCTCCTCAAATGAAATTTTGGGATCAGTACCTAAATTCTGATTCCTCTATGTCACTTCTTAGTTTGGATATGAGTCCTTGAGCTTTCCTTCCTAATGTGACGTCATGGGCCGGATGTGAGTCCTTGAGGTTTCCTCCCCAAGATTCCCTCAAAGTTCCCTGATTTTTCATCTCCCTTATGAGAAAAATATCTGTCTTCCATGAAATTTCAGGAAAGGAGTTTAGTCGTTCGATCCCAAAAATTCTAATTTTCAATCTCCCTTCCGAGAAATTTTTCTGGCTTCCATGAAATTCTAGGAATAGAGCTTAATCGTTCGATTTACCCCAAAATTCCTTAATTTCCATCACCCTTCTTAGAAATTTTCCACCTTCCATGAAATTCTAAGAACGGAGCTTAGTCGTTAAATTTCTCTCCAAATTTCCTAATTTTCCATCACCCTTCTGAGAAGTTTTTTTGCCTGTCATTAAAATTCCGAGAATGGAGCTTAGTCGTTTGATTTCCCTCAAAATTGCTTAATTTTCCATCACCCTTCTGAAAAATATTTCCGTCTTCCATGAAATTCTGGAAATGCAGCTTAATTGTCTGATTTCCCTCAAAATTCCCTAATTTTCCATCGCCCTTCCAAGAAATTTTTCTGCCTTCCATGAAATTCCAGGAAATGAGCTTAGTCGTCCGATTTCCCTCAAAATTCCCTAATTTTCTATCTCCCTTCCGATAAATTTTTCCGCCTTCCATGAAATTCTTGGAACGGAGCTTAGTCGTCCAATTTCCCCCAAAATTCTCTAATTTTCCTTCTACCTTCCGAGAAATTTTTTGCTTACCATGAAATTCCGATAACGGAGCTTAGTCGTTCGATTCCCCCAAAATTCCCTAATTTTCCATTTCCCTTTTAAGAAAATTTTCCAAATCCATGAAAAATTCCAAGGTCGGTACCGAAATCCCGTTTTTCATTTCGAGACCGAAACAAAAATTCCAACTCTCATACTTCCAAGATCGGTACTAGAATTCCGATTTTCATTCTACACTCGAATTTTTTCCCTCTAAAATTAAAATCTTTAAATTTAAAATTTCATAAATCCTGAAATTTCCATAAATTTCATAAAACTTAAAATTTGAATTAAAACTCAAAATCAAATTAAAATTTAAACTGAAATCAAATCCAAATTCTAAATTCTAATTCTAAATCGAAATTCCAACTACAAATTGATTCGAATCGGACTCCTTCAGAGTTTGAAAGTTTGAAATCCATAGCTTCTCTCATGAAGGCCTTCCATTTTCCTTCCCAACAAGAGTTCCCAGGACTTGAAGGTTCTATCTCCTAATCCCTAGTAGAAACTTCCTCGCAAAATTCTATGTTTGTTCTGAGTTTTGACTCAGACAATTGTGTTAGTTTTGATCTCATCGGTCAACACCAATAAGTGTAGTGTGCTTGCCCAACACGCCACACCTATTAGGGTACATTTGTTGACTTCAGTTTTGGTTGAGGTCTAGTCGCTCTTTAGAATAGCCTAGGGTCTAGCCATAGAACTTTCGTGGTGACTTTCTTAGAAGACTAGTCATGGCCCCCCTCCCCATAGAAATTCAAACTTTTCTCACATCACTGGGAGTTTTCATATGCTTAAGGCCTAACTCCCAGTTTTTGGGAGGAGGAGACCAAGCATAAGGAAGCCCAAGGGAAGCCTCCTATAAGTGGTCAGACCATAGGATCCACCCTGAGAGGTCTGGAGCTTATACCACACTCACACTACACATTCACAACCCTAAATAAAGCACACCACCCTTTGATCCCCCAACTCTTTGGAAACTCATGTAAGTGGTTTTTTCAAGCTCTTAGCCTTAGGCTAAGGTTTGGCTAGTACCAACACACAGAGGAAAAAATGAGGGTGAACCTTTGTCCTTGGCTCAATCTAAATAATTCCGTACTACTCACCTTAAACCAATCCCAACTTGCCCAAACATTCTAAATTCCTAACCCTAAAATACCCAGAATACCTAAAATGCCTCCAAAACCTAAAGTTCCACAAAATTTCCAAAATCACCCAAATTACCCATAATTCTCCAAAAAATATTCCAAAATACCCTCTACAACTTAAATCAACAAAAATTACCCCAAATTACAAAATTTCTCAAAAAATCCCCAAAATGAGCAAAATAGCCCTCTTAGCCCAAAATTCCAAAAATTCCCATAAATTCTCAAAACCTCCAATATATTCCCAATTTCGTTTCTCTCAACTATCACATGACCCAATTTGGCCAATTTAGCCCAATTTAACCAAAAGCTCCAATTTTACCCATTTAACCCAAAAGTGCCCAAATTAAATCCAATGTCTACCCAATTGATCCCAATCTTACTCAATTTCAATTCAAAACTTTAATTCAACATCTCCAATACCAATATAAATCAAATCAAAGCCCAAATTGACCCACATTTGAGTTCAATTTTACTTAAAACCTAAAATGCCCAATTTTACCTAAGTGACCAGAATCCCCCAAATTGATCTAATACCAATCAATTTCTCCCAAATTTATATTCTAAACACTTCATAACACTCCCAAAAATTTAATTGAATCATCAATTGCCCCAAATTTTAGCGCAAGTCTCACCCAAATCCACTTAAAGTCCAAAACACCTAATTTTGAACCAAACATGCCTTATGCCCAAAATCTTCTAAATTTATTTGTCTACTCCCAAAATTTCCACTCAATTGATGTTGGAAACCTTTTATGACATCTACATAGACCATTTAGAACCTTTAATTTACATTGGACCCAACCGTAGCTCAACCTAAACCCAAGTTGACCCAACTTGCCCCAATTTGACAAAAATCCCAAAATCCACCAAATTGAACCGCCAAATGAATTCAAAACCACTCCAAGTCTTCATGAAAAATATTTATTACAATCATCTACGCAATATTGCTCAATTTATTTGGTCCAACTCAAGCTCAAACCAAAGCTAGCTAAACCTAAACCCAATGTGACCTAAATTGAACCTATGACCTAATGACACTTAAATTGAAGCCAATTGAACTAAATTGACCAAACTAACTCCATGACAGCTGATCTACTTAAAAAATAACTATTTTTATGCCTTATTTATGATTCAAATCTTAAGGATATTATGCTTTAATGAAAGGTATTTTTATGTTTTTGGATGTAGGAAATAAAAAAGAGATCAAGAAGGAAAAATGAACAAAAAGGAGTAAAAATGGAGCTTAAAAAGCAAAGTTGTGGAAATTATAGGTCAGGCGCCTAGCCGCCAGAATCTGACGCCTAAGCGTAAGAATCCGGGGCCTAATCGCCAGTTCGATACAGATGTTGACAAGATTTTTGATGACTTTTGGCAGTTATTTGACGGTGTTAAGCAGTTATCAGAGCTTATAGAAGACTGAAAGTTACACCTAATATATAGGACATGTGATACAATGCATCTGGACACAGGGAAATGGTTTTAATTGCGAAGAGGTGCGAAGACCTGGTCACGGACTCTGGCGCCTAGGCGCCAGATCCCTGCGCTTAGGCGCTACAGTTACCTTTTAGAAGATACATTGAATTTGGACGAATTTTAAAGAGGTGCCTTAAGCAGCCCTTAGTCAAATTTAGAGCTCTATAAATATGAGCCCATCCTACTGATAAAATTGCCCCTTCTAGTACCCTATAGACCCCAAGCACCATATAACAATTCGATCCCCACCACTAGCATCCAATTATTTTAGGGTGCCACCTTATGTAGTATTTAGCGAGTTTATTTTTAGATTTTGTTTTTAGTATTGAGTGTGAGTTTATTAGTGTGTTGTTGTTGAAGTCTTTCATCATTGCATTGGAGTCAGTAGGAGTCAGCAGATCACTTGAAGGAACATTCCAGATAAGTATTTGTAACTTAGTTCAAAGTTTTATAAATATGTTTTGTTGTGTGAATTCAATGTGTTCTGAGTAGTTAGTTTTCTTTCTCCTTTCAACTATGAAAAGATAGTAAGATAATTAAATTTTGTTGGAGAATTTAACTTAAAATATTTATAAAAATTGTGATGATATTAATACCTGATCATTGTTTACTTTTTAAACTGGCCATTTAAATTGTTAAAACCAGTTAAAGAATTTTGAGACCTATCTGGAGATGAGTTCTTAACTAGTAGATATCACATGAATCCTTGGGTAATCGAAAGCTTTATGCGATTTATTCAAGGTGAAGTGCAAATAAATAGGAAGATATGATTTATTGGGCGTAGAATTAATTAGTTTTTAGAGTGACAGACTAAATTCTAATAATTTGGTTTATAGAAAGGGAACGGGTCACTGATAGGGCCAACCATAGCCACCCTTGGACATCTAGTAGTGTGAGCCTAGATTAACCCATTCTACTAACAAAACATCCCAAACCGAGCTATAGATTAGTCAATGTTCTTTATGCCTGGGCCAAAGGGTAAATAATAGAAATGCTTCTATTTGGCACAATACCATAATCTAAATTCTCCACAAATGATAATTATTCTAAAAATCTTGGATTACTTGAAAAGGAGAAAGTTGTTTTATTTATACCTGTATTAATCTTTATTTTATTACTGCTTACTTGCTTTTAGTAGAAATTTTAGTAAAATTTTTTTTAAAAATCTAAACTTTGAAAAGAAATAAAAATAATAATTAATATTGATTTAAAAAATCTAAAATTATTTCTTAATTTTCTTAAAATCTTCCTTGTGGGATCGATAACTAGGACTCCACTAGAGCCCTGTATTACTTGAAACGATACGTATACTTGCGTTTGAAATTGTGACTTTTATGATAATTATTATAAAAATCTAGATATAAATTCATAAATTCTTACATAAGTAAAAGTCGGGTCATATCAACTTTTTGACGTCGTTTGCCGGGGATTAAATCTTCTAGTAGTGGTATCAAATTCTTGCATTTGAAAGTATATATATAAGCCCCGATAGGCAGATATTCAAGTTTTTGGCACTGTTGCCAGGGAAGATAATAAAAATAAGTAAGAAAGTTAAAAAGACAATTTTTATATTTTTCAAATTAAATATAATTTTACACTTTTATTTCTTTAAAACATATAAAACATAAAAAAATATAAAAACAAAAATACCAAAAAGTCTTTTATTTATTTTTATGCATAGTTCTGGATCTGAAATATTATTACCTTTTAATTCTGAATTAGAAAGAACAGTAAAAAGAATTAAAAAAAGGAAAACAAATTCAAAAATACCAGTTAATAGCTAAATTATGTAACAATAATCAACATTAAATAGAAATCAATGAAAAAAATGTTTATAAACCACTAAAGGATTATGCAAACCCTATAGGTGGTATTCAAATGCCAGCTTTAGATGTTAATTCTTTTAAGCTTAAACCTTCTATTATTCAAATGGTTCAAAATAATCAATTTGGAGGAACACCAAATGAGGATCCGAACTTACACCTTGCTTGTTTCTTAGAACTTTGTACTACCTTTAAATATAATAATGTTTATGATGATGCTATTAGGCTTAGACTCTTTCCTTTTCCTTTAAAGATAGTGCAAAGATGTGGCTTAATTCATTAGCAACTTGTTCTATTAAAACTTGGGCAAATATGGCACAAAAATTCCTTGCTAAATATTTTCATCCTTCTAAAACTGCTAAATTAAAAATGATATAACTTCATTTACGCAATTTAATGGAGAAAAAATTTATGAAGCTTGGGAAAGATTTAAAGATCTATTAAGAAAATGTCCTCATCATGCTTTGCCAGGTTAGTTAATTATTCAAACATTTTATAATGGACTTATTAGATCACATAGATCTATTATAGATGCTGTTGCTGATGGTTCTTTAATTGCTAAGACATTTGAAGAAGCTTATACTTTAATTGATGAAATGACTAATAATAATTTTCAATGGCCTTCTGAAAGGGTAATCCTAAAAGAATGGAAAGTATTCAAGATAATGAAGCCTTTTTCTCTTTTAGCTTCACAAGTGGCTGCGATATCTAAGAAATTAGATAATTTTGCTATTAATATATCACATGTAAGTAATGATAATTCTGCAAATACTGATGATTCTCAAACAATGGAAACTTTGCAAGCTATTGCTAGTAAAACTAATAACCCTTATTCTAATTATTATAATCCAGGTTGGAAAAATCATCCTAATTTTAATTGGAATAATGGACATCAACAATGGAGTAATAATCAAGTTAATCCAAATTGGAACAATCAAGAAAATTCAAACTCTAGACCAACTTACCCTCCTGTTTTAACAATCAGCAGAAAAGTTATCTATAGAAGAATTAATTTTGCAACTAAGTAATCAACTACAAAGTCAAAACACTGCTATTCGTAATATTGAGAATCAGATGGGTCAAATTGCTAATTTTATTAATTACAGACGTTAAGGAACACTACCTAGCAATGTCGAAATTAATCCTAAAGAAACTGGGAAAGTTCATGAACAAGCAAAAGTTGTACAACTTAGAAGTGGAAAAAAATTAAAAGAGAAAATTCAGAATGAAATTGAAAAAGAGAGAGAGGTAGAAGAGATTGAAAATCCTAAAGATACTCTTTCTCCAAGTAAAGATCAGACTGTAATTCCTATTGAAGTGGAAGTTGAAAGACAACCACCACCTTTTTCACAAAGATTAAAACAACAGAAGCTTGACCATCAATTTTCTAAGTTCTTTTTGATTTTTAAGAAACTTACCATCAACATTCCTTTTGCTGAAGCTTTAGAACAAATACGAAGCTATGCAAAATTTATGAAGGATATTTTAAGCAAGAAAAGGAAATTTGAAGGTTATGAAACTGTTGCATTAAGTGAAGAACATAGTGCAACAATTCAGAAGAAATTACTTCATAAACTTAAAGATCCTAGAAGTTTCACTATACCATGTGCTATTAGAGAAAAATTTTGTGGAAAAGCCTTATGTGATTTAGGAGCTAGTATTAATCTCATGCCATTTTCAATCTTTCGAAGATTAGATTTAGGAGAGATTTCTCCCACCACTGTAACCCTTCAGTTAGCTAATCGATCTATCACTTATCCTAAAGGGGTTATAGAGGATGTTCTTGTTAAGGTGGATAAATTCATCTTTCCTATGGATTTCATTGTACTAGATATGGAAGGAGATAAATAAATACCTATTATTTTAGGGAGACCTTTTCTAGCTACCGGATGTGCTATAATTGATGTGCAAAAAGGAGAATTAATAATGAGAGTTAATGATCAAGAGATAACATTTAATGTTCTAAAATCAATGAGGTATTTTGATAAAGAAAAATGCTATCAGATGGATATTTTTTATTATATAATTGAAAAGAATTATCAAGAAAAATATAAGGTTATTTCTGAAGATAAAAATGATGAATATGTAACATGTAATTAATCATTAATTGAATAAATTAAAAAAATAAATGAAGAAAATTTATCTGAAGATACTCATTATATTCATGAAAATTAGGAAATTTTAGACACAACTAAAAATGTACTTTTACCCTCAATTGAAAAAGCCCCTGAACTGGATTTAAAAATGTTACCTGCACATTTAAAGTATGCATTTCTTGGAAATTCATTAACTTTACATGTAATTATATCTTCAGAACTAAGTAAAGATCAAGAAGAAAAATTAATAGGAGTTCTGAAGAACTATTAGAAAGCTTTAGGTTGGACTGTTGCAGATATAAAAGGAATAAGTCCTTCTATCTGTATGCATAGGATTTTAATGGAAGAAAATTGTAAACCCACTATCGAACCTCAAAGATGATTGAACCCAATTATGAAAGAGGTTGTTAAGAAAGAGATTTTGAAATGGTTAGATGCTGGAATTATTTATCCTATTTTGGATAGCCAATGGGTAAGTGCTATTCATTGTGTTCCAAAGAACGGAGGAGTAATCGTTATTGTTCATGAAAAAAATGAATTAATCCTAGCAAGACAAGTTAATGGATGGAGAATTTGCATTGACTATCAAAAATTAAACAAGGCCACTAGAAAGGATCATTTTCCTTTACCTCTCTTGGATCAGATGCTGGATAAATTAGCTGGACACTTATATTTTTATTTTCTGGATGAATATTCTTGTTATCATTAATTACCCGTTCCTCCTGAGGACCAAGAGAAGACAACATATACAAGTCCTTATGGAATATTTACCTTTAGAAGAATGCCTTGTTGTTTATGCAATGTACCTGCAACTTTTCAAATATGTATGATGTCAATATTCTGTGATTTAATTGATAAAGGAATTAAAGTATTTATGGACGATTTTTTAGTGTTTGGAACTTCTTTTGAGTCTTGCTTGGAAAATTTAAAAAAAGTTTTGAAGAGATGCGAAGAAACAAATTTGGTTCTAAACTTGAAAAAATGTCAATTTATGGTCACAGAAGGAATTGTACTTGGATATAAAATTTCACAATCAAGTATGGAAGTTGATTAGACAAAAGTGAAAATTATTGTTGAACTTCAACTACCTACTAGCATTACTGATGTGAGATGATTTTTGGGTCATGCTGGATTTTATAGAAGATATATAAAGGATTTTCCTAAAATTACTAAACCTTTTTGCCATTTATTAGAAAAAGAAGCTAAATTCAAATTTAATGAAGATTGTCTGAATGCATTCAATATTTTAAAAGAAAAATTAATCACTGCACCTGTTATTGTTACACCTGATTGGAGTAAACCTTTTGAATTAATGTGTGATGCAAGTGATTATGCAATTGGAGCTGTATTGGGACAAAAATATGAGAAAATTTTTAAAGTTATATATTATGCTAGCAAAACTCTAAATGAAACTCAAAAAAATTACACTACTACCGAAAAAGAGCTTTTAGCAATAGTTTATGCCTTTGATAAATTTAGACCATATCTTCTTATGACGAAATATATCGTACATACTGATCATTCTGATATTAAGTATTTAATGTCTAAAAAGGATGTTAAACCTAAATTGATTAAATGGGTTCTACTTTTACAAGAATTTGATTTTGAAAATGTGAACAGAAAAGGAACTGACAACCAAATTGCTGATCATTTATCAAGAATAAAAAATAACAAAGAGAAGATTTATGAAGAACATTAAAATGAGAAATTCCCTGATGAACAGTTATATGCTATTCAAGAATTACAAATGCCTTGGTATGCAAATATAGTTAACTATTTGGTTAGCAATATTTTACTATATGGGTTGAATAACAAATATATTAAGAAATTCAAGAATGATTGTAAATCATATATTTGGGAAGATCATCATTTATTTAAAATAGGAAGAGATTCTGTGATTTGAAGATTTGTACTGTATGAAGAAACTTTTGCAATTATTCAAAAATGTCACGATTCTGAATTTGGAGGACACTTTGGAGTGGATAAAACTGCATTTAAAATTTTAAATTCTGGATTTTATTGGCCTACATTATTCAAAGATGTTGGACATTATGTGAAAATTTGTCAGCGATGTCAAAGAATGGGAAATATATCCAAACAAGATGAATTGCCTCTGAACTACATGCTAGAAATTGAAGTTTTTAATATATGGTGTTTAGACTTTATGGGACTTTGCGTACCATCATCTGGAAATATTTATATTTTATTAGTAGTTGATTATGTTTCAAAGTGGATCGAAGTAGTAGCTTTACCTAACTGTGATTCCAAAAGTGTTTCTAATTTAGAAGATGATTTTTACAAGATTTGGAATGGCCAGAGTAATTATCACAGATGGGGGGTGTCATTTCAGAAATATAAGAATTCAATTATTACTCGAAAAATTCAGAATTAAACATAGAATTGTAACTGCTTATCACCCCCAAATAAGTGGAATGGCTGAAGTATCAAATAGAGAAATCAAAAGAATATAGAAAAGACTGTTAATCCTTAAAGAACTGACTAGGTTGATAGACTTGATTTTGTACTATGGGCTTATAGAACATCTTATAAGACACCTATCGGAATGTCACCTTATTGGTTAGTTTATGGTAAACATTGTCACTTACCTGTTGAACTAGAACATAAAGCTTATTGGGCGATAAAGGAGTTCAATTATGATTTGAATGCTGCAAGAGAGAAAAGATTTTTACAACTGAATGAAATGGAATATACAAGAAATGAGTCCTATGAAAAAACAAAGATCTATAAGGAAAGAATGAAGAAATTACATGATAAAAAGATTTCTAGGAAAATATTTGAGCCTGGACAAGAAGTATTATTATCTAATGCTCGTTTAAATTTTTTTCCTGGAAAATTATGATCTAAATGGATGGGACCATTTATTATTGAGAAGATATACCCTTATGGAGCCATAGATATTAAAGATCCTAAAACTGGAAAAATATTTAAAGTTAACGGATTAAGACTATAGCCTTATATGGGAGAAATGAAACCAAATTATAAAGAGGCTTATGAACTAAGTCTACCCGATTAATTCGATTGATTAGGTTGGTCTGACGACGTTAAACCAAGCACTTTGTGGGAGGAAACCCATTTATTATCAGTATGATTGTTTGTGATTTGAATTTATCTTAATCGTCTTTGTATGTGGATCACACCCTTTTATTAGACCTTTTTTTAAGACTGAAACTTTGTAAAATTTGATGATAAGCGAATCAGAGTTGATCGAGGTTTTCGCGCCTAGGCGCCAAAAGTTGGCGCCTAAGTACCAGAATAGCCTGCGTGTGTCGATGATCCGGCGCGTAGGCGCCAGATTCTGGTGCCTAAGCGTCACGGTTACAGGTCGTGTAAAAATTTAAAGTCTTCCATTTTTCACAGGAAATCTCTTTATAAATTGTCCTATCTTTGTCTTCAATCACATAGAAACCTTAATTTCGACTAGGGCAATCTATTTTGGAGTATTTAAGAGGAGTTTGGAAGCAATGGATATAGGAAATCATGGAAATGAGGTAAGAGACAAATCCCCCAAAGATCCACAACCTTATTTTAATATTTTTATTGCAATTAGTATGGAGAAATTGTTTAGCCGATTGGAAAAGATTGAAGTGGAACTTCAAAGAATTGGGAATTGTTTGCATGAAATGTATCATCAAATTGAGCACATGGAATGGCAAACGAAACTTCAATTTGATCATATGGCGGCCTATCAAGATGCTCAAGTAGTAATGTATGCGAAGAACAAGTGGATCGATGAAAAGAAGGCTTTGGAATTTCTAAGGGCGTTACTTTTCTATCTCGGCGGTCCTAGTGAACTTCATTACGAAAGAGATGGAAATTGAAGATCGGTGTTGAATAGATCTATTATGTGTTCTAGGTGTGATTAATTCAAGTTTTAGTGTGACGATTATCTAGTTTGTGTGTTTGCTTAATTATTCACCGTGTGTTGTTGGATTGGAAATTTGCTTTGAATTTATGTTGTTTATGTTGTTTATATAATGACGAACCATGTTAGAGTCTTGTTCTGGAATTTATTGAGCTTGGAATGAAAATTATGAATTTGAATTGAAGAGTTTGGATATATCTTGCGTTTGAAATGTGGATCTAAGTTATCATTTTACATTGATCGTGGAAATGTTTAGAGGATATAAATTGGATTAATACTCTCATAAGACTAATTAGGAGTCAACTTTGATAAGTTTTCGTGGAAAATATAAAATTTAAATCGAATTTTTAAAAGGCGAGTCTGGCGCCTAGGAGCCAGAATTCGCCGCCTAGGCGCCGATTCGGCCTGAACCCAAAACTTCATCTTCTTTAATGCCCCCATACCATTTTTGACGCCTTAGCTTCCCTTTACTCTGGTTTTTGCAAAAATAGACCATAGAGATCCCATTTGAGGCTGTATTTTCATGTTTTTGAGCTTGAAATCACACGATTTCTTCATCATAAGGTCAGATCTACATTCTAAACAAATTATTTTTGATTTTCATCATGGATTTTACTCTCATTAATGAAAACCAAAATTTTGAGGAAAAAAATGATTTTTATATTTAAATCCATGGATTTTTAAGCTCTTTCAAGTTTGAAAAGCATAAATTAGTTTATTTCCTTTGATCCTATGAATTTATTTTGCACCTTTATTTTACGTTTA
Organism: Papilionanthe hookeriana x Papilionanthe teres; assembly: GCA_022702705.1. Classification (NCBI taxonomy): domain Eukaryota; kingdom Viridiplantae; phylum Streptophyta; class Magnoliopsida; order Asparagales; family Orchidaceae; genus Papilionanthe; species Papilionanthe hookeriana x Papilionanthe teres. The sequence goes on from JAKZJZ010000118.1 coordinate 64,598, forward strand.
GATGGCACCCAAATCTAAGCTAGGAATGGAACGAGAAAATTTTGATCGTAGCAAGTTTGTCACTGCTGCTGTACATTTTTGGTACAATTATTTTGCTACGTCTCGGAAGTTTATCTCGGAACAAAGTTTTTACAATCTGGGAGGAAGGATTATGGATATGATCGTTGCACTCAACTGAAAATGATTTTGCTATTTTACTGCTATTGCTGTTATCCCTGTCGTTAGGGAGTTTTATGCCAATTCCGTGGATGCTGAAGAGTATGAGATTTTTGTAGGAGGAGTTGGAGTAGGAGTCACTCAGAGAGTATCAAAATTTTCTACGGCCTGTCGCCGAACATTTAGTACTATTACTCCAGAGTATCTCCATCTGAAGGAGATTTATATATGATTATAGCTTACCATACTGATGGTACTGGAGCTTGGAAGATCCAGAATTGAAACAGGGTAAATTTTTCATCTTCTATGCTTAATTGTGTTTCAAAGGCATGGCACTACTTTATTTGTGCTCGTCTCCTTCCATCCAATTATTTGAGCGAGGTTACCAAGGGTAGAACTATCCTCAACTACTGCATACAAGAGAGGAGGTCAATTATTGTAGGGAGTATCGTTTATGATTCTCTAGAGGCCACTGCTCGTTCTAGCACTTCGGTTGAAATTGGATTTCCATCTTTGATATACTCTCTGTGTGAAAGTTTTGGAGTGGTTATTGAGCTTTCTGAGGAAATGTTCAAGTCTACAAAGCCCATATGAAGAGAAAGTGTCAGTATCTATGATTGACTTCGAGGTAAGAGTTCCACTGCACCTTCTGGTTCATTACCTACTTCTGGTAGAACTTCTACTTCTAGACCTTCTACTTCTGCTGCTGAGCCACCATCTAGTTTTTAGGAATCCATGCATGATCAATTTATGGAGCAGCAGAATGAATTATTTCTAACTCAATGTAGAGTAGATACTATCGATAAGAAAATCGATCATCTTTTTTAGTATACCGAAAGGAAGAATAATTATGATGCTGATTATTCTGAGTCTTTTGTTAGATTCTTGAAGGGTGAGCATGATGTTTAGTTCCCTACTTGTCTTAGATAATCACCGTATGTTGATCCGAAGGATATAGAAGTTTCTTTTGGTGATGAAGATGATGAGGCTACAACTAGTGATTGGAAGCTTGATTTAACTCTTGAGATGTGTTGATTCGGTTTTTAGTTTATTTCTTGTTTGTTAGTACTGAATAGTGTGATTTTATCATTGTTTGTTATTGTCGATTTGTTTAAGTAACTTTGTGTGGACTTTTGATATTGAGATTATTTTAGAGCATTTGATGTGTTATGTGTTTAAGACTGAAATATGGATGAATTTTTATTTACTGTGGTAAATGTTTATTTCTATTTTAGTCTACTATTTAGTATTCATGAATAGTTAGTAATCTTGCTTGTTCTAAAAATAAAAATATAAAATTTTTTTTTTTGAAATTAACTCCCGCTCTGCAAACTTTTCTATATATGCTTAATTATTTATGTTATATACCTATTAAAGCATGTGTAGGATTAGAAATGAGTTTTTCCTTACTACATCATCATTGTACGTAGATAAATTCCTGTTTATTTTTTTCTCTCATACTTTAGAAAATTTTATGATTCATTTATATACTAAAGCTGAAGTTTGTTTGGGGGAAGGGAAAACTTTTTTCAAATTTAAATATTTATTGTCCTTAATGAACTAATATTTTCTTTAAAAAAATATTAACATAACATAAGGAATGAAAAATCTATTTAAGATTACTTAAATTTTTGGAATTTATAAATAATTTAGCAAACTTAACTAAAATTTCAATAATTTTAATTGATTTTAAGAATAAGAATCATTTAACTTAAAGAATAATAAGATTAAAATTTTTTCTATTTATAGTAAAGAGAGTTCTATTTTAGAAATACTAAGGAATCTAGATTATTACTTGAAAAAGAAAAGATTGAAATAATTTTTAAAAAAATACTTGTTAAGAATGTCATATTTATTAAGTAAAAAAAATGTATAAGTTTTTAAATATAAGTTAAGGATAGTGAAGTTAAAAATCATTAAGAGGCTATCAAAAAATAGTAATCCTCACAAATAAATAAAAATAAAAAATGGAGGATTGAAAAACAACCTTAAAAAAAAAAAGAAGAGAAAGCAGAAAAAAAAAGAAATGTGAGGAGAAGCTTGAGGAAATGCCTAATCAAAATTTGTCTTTACTTGAATTATCTTAAAGGAAGAAAACCAATTACATTTTTAACTTAATTTTTATGTACAATTATTTTTACAAGAAAAATTTTTCATTAAAATCTTTTCTTGTAAATATTCTATGTGACCTTAATATGATAAATTACAATTATTCTTGAAATAAATAAAAAATTGGAAGTCTTATGATTTGATAATTAAATATTCTTTAAATTCTTAAAATTAACCTTAATTAATGAAATTTGGTTAATGATTTGCTAAAGCTTATATAAAACAAAAAATTAAAAGAAATCTTAAATATTTAAACTTCATTCCAAATGTTATACATTTTATGTAATTAAATGGGTTACTTGAGGACAAGTAACATTAAGGTTTGGGGGAATTTGATCTAGTTAAAAAATACCTATTTTTATGCCTTATTTGTGATTCAATTCTTAAGGATATTATGCTTTAATGAAAGGTATTTTTATGTTTTTGGATGTAGGTGATAAAAAAAGATATCAAGAAGGAAAAAGGATCAAAAATGAGAAAAAATGGAGTTTAAAAGAAAAGTTGTCGAAATTATAGGCCTGGCGCCTAGGCGACTAAATCCGACGCCTAAGCCCCAATTTGATACGGATGCAGACAAGATTTTTGAAGACTTTGGGCAGTTTTTTTGACTATTTTAAGCAGTTATCAGAGCTTCTAGAAGACTGGAAGTTACTCCTAATATATAAGACATGTGATACAATGCATCTGGACACAAGGAAACGGTTTTAATCGCGAAGATTTGCGATCCAAAGTGAAGTGGTGCGAAGACCTAGTCACGGAGTCCAGCGCCTAGGCGCCAGATCCCAGTGCTTAGGCACGACAGTTAACTTCTAGAGGATAAATTGTATTTGGCTGAATTTTAAAGAGGTGCCTTAAGAAACCTCTAGTCCAATTCAGAGCTCTATAAATAGGAGCCCACTCTACAGAGAAAATCGCCCCTTCTAGTACCCTATTGTCCCCAAGCACCATATAGCAATTCGATCCCCACCACTAGCATCCAATTATTTTAGGGAGCCACCTTATTTAGTATTTAGCCAGTTTTTTTAGTTTTTTTTAAGTATTGAGTGTGAGTTTATTAGTGTGTTGCTGTTGAAATCATTCATCATTGCATTAGAGTCAGTAGGAGTCAGCGGATCACTTAAAGGAACATTCCAGATAAGTATTTGTAACTTGGTTCAAAGTTTTATAAATATGTTTTGTTGTGTGAATTCAATGTGTTATGGGTAGTTAGTTTTCTTTCTCCTTTCAACTATGAAAAGATAGTAAGATAATTAAATTTTGTTGGAGAATTTAACTTAAAATATTTATAAAAATTGTGATGATATTAATACCTGATCTTAGTTTACTTTTTAAAATGACCATTTAAATTGTTAAAACCTGTTAAAGAATTTTGAGACCTAATCGGAGATGAGTTCTTAATTAGTAGATATCACATGAATCCTTGGGTAATCGAAGGCTTTATGCGGTTATTCAAGGTGAAGTGCAAATAAATAGGAAGATATGATTTATTGGGTGTAGAATTAATTAGTTTTTAGAGTGACAGACTAAATTCTAATAATTTGGTTTATAGAAAGGGAACGGGTCACTGGTAGGGCCGACCATAGCCACCCTTGGAAATCTAGTAGTGTGAGCCTACATTAACCCGTTCTACTAATAAAACATCCTGAACCGATCTATAGATCAGTCAATGTTCTTTATGTCTGGACCAAAGGGTAAAGAATATGAATGCTTTTATTTGGCACAATACCATAATCTAAATTCTCCACAAATGGTAATTATTCTAAAAATCTTGGATTAGTTGAAAAGGTGAAAGTTGTTTTATTTATACCTGCCATTAATCTTTATTTTATTAGCGCTTACTTGCTTTTAGTAAAAATTTTAGTAAAATTTTTTTTTAAAATCTAAACATTGAAAAGACACAAAAATAATAATTACTTTTAATTTAAAAAATCTAAAAATATTTCTTAATTTTCTCAAAATCTTACCTATGGGATCGATAACCAGGACTCCGCTAGAGCCCTGTATTACTTGAAACGATACGTATACTTGCGTTTGAAATTGTGAATTTTACAATAATTATTATAAAAATATAAATATAAATTCATAAATTATTACATAAGTAAAAGTCAGGCCATATCAAGTTTTTGACACCGTTGCCGGGGATTAAATCTTCTAGCAGTGGTATTAAATTCTTGCATTTGAAAGTATATAAAAGCCCCGTTTGGCAAGTTGTTATCAAGTTTTTGGCGCCGTTGCTGGGGGAAGATAAGGAAAATAAGTAAGAAAGTTAAAAAGAAAATTTTTACATTTTCAAATTAAATATAATTTTTACATATTTATTTCTTTTAAAAAAAATATAAAACACATAAAAAAATATATAAAAATAAAAATACCAAAAAGATTTTAATTTATTTTTATGCGTAGTTATTTATCTGAAGGATTGTTACCTTTTGATTATGAATTAGAAAGAAGAGTTAAAAGAATTAAAAAAGGAAAAGAAATTCAAAAATATCAGGAAATGGCTAACTTACATAACAATAATCAACATCCACTAGAAATCAATGAACAAGATTTTTATAATCCATTAAGGGATTATGCAACCTTACAGCTGATGAACTTCGTATTAGTATTCAAATGCTAGCTATTGATGCCAATTCTTTTGAGCTTAAAGATTCTATTATTCAAATGGTTCAAAGTAATCAATTTGGAGGAACACCTAATGAGGATCCAAATTTACACCTTGCTAATTTCTTAGAACTTTGTGCTACCTTGAAATGTAATATTGTTTCTGATGATGCTATTAGGCTTAGACTCTTTCCTTTTTCCTTAAAAGATAAAGCAAAGATGTGGCTTAATTCATGAGCAACTTGTTCTATTAAAACTTGGGCAGATATGGCACAAAATTTCCTTGCTAAATATTTTCTTCCTTCTAAAACTGCTAAATTAAGAAACGATATAACTTCATTTACACAATTTGATGGAGAAACAATTTATGAAGCTTGGGAAAAATTTAAAAAGCTATTAAGAAAATGTCCTCATCATGCTTTACCAGATGGGTTAATTATTCAAACATTTTAAAATAGACTTATTGGATCACTTAGATCTATTATAGATGTTGGTGCTGGTGGTTCTTTAATGGCTAAGACATTTGAAAAAGCTTGTACTTTAATTGAAGGAAGGGTTAATCCTAAAAGAATGGCAAGTATTCAAGATAATGGAGCCTTTTATATTTTAGCTTCATAAGTGGCTGCGATATCTAAGAAATTAGATAATTTATCTATTAATGTATCGCATGTAAGTAATGATAATTTTACAAATACTGATGATTCTCAAACAATGAAAACTTTGCAAGCTATTGTTAGTAAAATTAATAACCCTTATTCTAATTATTATAATCCTGGTTGGAAAAATCATCCTAATTTTAAATGGAATAATGGACATCAACAATGGAGTAATAATCAAGTTAATCCAAATTGAAACAATCAAGCAAAATCAAACATTAGACCAACTTACCCTCCTGGTTTTAATAATCAGCAGAAAAAAGTTATCTATAGAAGAATTGATCTTGCAACTAGGTAATCAGATACAAAGTCAAAACACTGCTATTCTTAATATTGAGAATCAAATGGGTCAAATTGCTAATTTTATTAATTGCATACCTCAAGGAACACTACCTAGCAATGTCGAAATTAATCCTAAAGAAACTGGGAAAGAACATGAATAAGAAAAAACTGTACAACTTAGAAGTGGAAAGGAATTAAAAAACAAAATTCAGAATGAAATTGAAAAAGAGATAGAGGTAAAAGAGATTGAAAAACATAAAGATACCCTTTCTCCAAGTAAAGATAAAATCGCAATTCCTATTGAAGTGGAAGTTGAAAGACCACTACCACCTTTTCCTCAAAGATTAAAACAGTAGAACCTTGACCATCAATTTTCTAAATTCTTTGAGATGTTTAAGAAACTTACCATCAACATTCCTTTTGCTAAAGCTTTGGAACAAATGTCAAGCTATGCAAAATTTATAAAGGATATTTTAAGCAAGAAAAGAAAATTTAAAGCTCATGAAACTGTTGCATTAAGTGAAGAATGTAGTGAAAAAATAAGAACAAACTACCTTAGAAACTTAAAGATCCTGAAAGTTTCACTATACCACGTGCTATTGGAGAAAAATTGTGTGGAAAAGCCTTATGTGATTTTGGAGAAAGTATTAATCTCATGCCATTTTCAATCTTTTGAAGGTTAGATTTAGGAGTGATTTCTCCCACCACTATAACCCTTCAGTTAGCTGATCGATCTATCACTTATCCTAAAGGAGTTATAGAGGATGTTCTTGTTAAGGTAGATAAATTTATTTTTCCTGTGGATTTTATTTCTCTTGATATGGAAGAAGATAAAGAAATACCTATTATTTTAGGGAGACCTTTTCTAGCTACCAGACTTGCTATGATTTACGTGCAAAAAGAAGAATTAATGATGAGAGTTAATGATCAAGAGATAACATCTAATGTTCTGAAATCAATGAGGTAATCTGATAAAGAAAAATGCTATCGGATGAAAATTTTTTATTATATAATTGAAAAGCATTATCAAGAAAAATGTAAGGTCATTTCTGAAGAAAAAAATGATGAATCCATAAAATATAATGAGTCATTAACTGAAGAAATTGAAAAAGTAAATGAAGAAAAAATATTTGAAGAAACTCATTATATTCATGAAAATTGGGAGATTATAGACACAACTAAAAATGATATACTTTTACCCTCAATTGAAAAAGCCCCTGAATTGGAATTAAAAATGTTACCTGCACATTTAAAGTATGCATTTCTCAGAAATTCATTAACATTACCTGTAATTATATCTTCAGAATTAAGCAAAGATCAAGAAGAAAAAATAATAGGAGTTCTGAAGAATTATAAGAAAGCTTTTGCTTGGACTATTACAGATATAAAAGGAATAAGCCCTTCAATCTGTATGCATAGGATTTTAATGGAAGGAAATTGTAAACCCACTATTGAACTTCAAAGAAGATTAAACCCAATTATGAAAGAGGTTGTCAAAAAAGATATTTAGAAATGGTTAGATGCTGGAATTATTTAACCTATTTTAAATAGCCAATGGGTAAGTCCTATTCATTGTGTTCTGAAGAAAGGAGGTGTAACTGTCATTGTTAATGAAAAAAATGAATTAATCCCAACAAGACCAGTTAATGGATGGCAAATTTGCATTGATTATCAAAAATTAAACAACGCCACTAAAAAGGATCATTTTCTTTTACCTTTCTTGGATCAGATGTTGGTTAAATTAGCTGGACACTCATATTTCTATTTTTTGGATGGATATTCTGGTTATCATCAATTACACGTTCCTCTTGAGGACCAAGAGAAAACAACATATAAGAGTCCTTATTGAACATTTGCCTTTAGAAGAAAGCCTTTCGGTTTATGCAATGCACCTGCAACTTTTCGAAGATGTATGGTGTCAATATTCTGTGATTTAATTGATAAATGAATTGAAGTATTTATGGACAATTTTTTTGTATTTGGAACTTCTTTTGAGTCTTTCATAGAAAATATAAAGAAAGTTTTGAAGAGATGTGAAGAAACAAATTTGGTTCTAAATTGGGAAAATATCAATTTATGGTCACAGAAGGAATTGTACATGGACATAAAATTTCACAAATAGGGATGGAAGTTGATTAGGCAAAAGTGAAAATTATTGCTGAACTTTGACCACCTACTACTGTTACTGATGTGAGAATTTTTCTGGGTCATGCTGGAATTTATAGGAGATATATAAAGGATTTTTCTAAAATTGCTAAACCTCTTTGCCATTTATTGTAAAAAGAAGCTAAACACGAATTTAATTAAGATTGCCTGAATGCGTTCAATATTTTAAAAGAAAAATTAATCACTGCAGCTGTTATTTTTGCACCTGATTGGAGTAATCCTTTTGAATTAATGTGTGATGCAAGTGATTATGAAATTGGAGTTGTATTAGGACAAACATATAAGAAAATTTTCACAGTTATATATTATGCTAGCAAAACTCTTAATGAAACTCAAATAAATTACACTACTACTGAAAAAGAGCTTTTAGCAATAGTATATGCCTTTGATAAATTTAGACCATATCTTCTTGGAACGAAATGTATTGTACTTACTGATCATGCCGCTATTAAGTATTTAATGTCTAAAAAGGATGCTAAACCAAGATTGACCATATGGGTTTTACTTTTACAAGAATTTGATTTTCAAATTGTGAACAGAAAAGGAACTGAGAACCAAATTGCTGATCATTTATCAAGAATAAAAAATAATAGTGAAAAGATTTATGAAGAAAATATAAATGAGAAATTCCTTGATGAACAGTTATATGTTATTCAAGGATTACAAATGCCTTGGTATGCAGATATAGTTAACTATTTGGTTAGCAATATTTCACCATATGAGTTGAATAACAAATATATTAAGAGATTCAAGAATGATTGTAAAACATATGTATGGAAAGATCCTCATTTATTTAAAATAGAAGAGATTCTATGATTCAAAGATGTGTACCATATGAAGAAACTTTTGCAATTATTTTAAAAAGTCACGATTCTGAATTTGGAGGACACTTTGGAGTGGATAAAACTGCGTTTAAAATTTTAAATTCTGAATTTTATTGGCCTACATTTTTTAAAGATATTGGACATTATGTGAAAACTTGTGATCGATGTCAAATATTGGGGAATATACTCAGAAAAGATGAAATGCCTCTAAACTATATATTAGAAATTGAAATTTTTGATGTATGGGTTTTAGACTTTATGGGATCTTTTGTACCATCATCTGGAAAGATTTATATGTTATTAGCGAGTTCATTATGTTTCAAAGTGGATTGAAGGCGTAGCTTTACCTAATCGTGATTCCAAAAGTGTTTCAAAATTTTTAAAGATAATGATTTTTACAAGATTTGGAATGCATAGGGTAATTATCACAGATGGGGGAAGTCATTTCAGAAATGTAAGAATTCAATCATTACTAGAAAAATTTGGAATTAAACATAGAATTGCAACTGCTTATCACCCTCAAACAAGTGGAATGGCTGAAGTATCAAACAAAAAAATTAAAAGAATATTAGAGAAGACTGTTAATCCTAAAAGAACTGACTGGGTTGATAGACTTGATTCTGCATTATGGGCTTATAGAACAGCTTATAAGACACCTATTGGAATGTCACCTTATCGGTTAGTTTATGGTAAACATTGTTACTTACCTGTTAATCCGGAACATAAAGCTTACTGGGCGATAAAGGAGTTCAATTACGATTTGAATGCTGCAGGAGAGAAAAGATTATTACAACTGAATGAAATGGAAGAGATAAGAAATGAGTCCTATGAAAATGCAAATATTTATAAGGAAAGAATGAAGACATTGCATGAAAAAAAGATTTCAAGGAAAATATTTGAGCCTGGACAAGAAGTGTTATTATTTGTTGCTCGTTTAAAACTTTTTCATGGAAAAGTAAGATCTAAATGGATGGGACCATTTATGATTGAGAAAGTGTACTCTTATGGAGCTGTGGATATTAAAGATCTCAAAACTGGAAAAGTATTTAAAGTTAATAGATTAAGACTGAAGCCTTATATGGGAGAAATGAAACCAAATTACAAAGAGGCTTACGGACTGAGTCCACTGACCCACGCTAAATATATGCGTACTAAAAATTCAATCCCGGCAACGGCGCCAAAAACTTGACCCACAATCCGCTGATGACAAATATAATAATAAATGCTTTCAAAATGTAATAGATAATAATAGCAGCTAGTGTATATAAATATAATTTTAGCAAAAATATTTTACACACTAGGGGTACTACGCAAGTATACGTATCGTATCAAGTAATATAGGGCTTTGAAACAAAGACCCAGTATCGATCCCACAAGGAGTGAGTTATGGATTTTTAAAAATTTTAATTTTTTTTAAGTATTTCTTTTATAGTTATAAATTTGATATTTTTAATTTACTAGATGCAATAATAAAGCAGTAATGAAATAATTAATGTAAATAGCAATAAGACAACAACATTCTTCCTATCAATTAATCCAAGATTTTCTAAGGTAATGATAGTATTCGTGGAGAATATAAATTTATGGTATTGTGCCAAATAGAAGCATTCATATTCCTTAACCTTTGATCCAGGTGTACAGAACATTGGCTAGCCTATAGATCAGGTCCGGATGTATTGTAAGTAGAATAGGTTAATCTAGGCTCACTCTACTAGATGTCCAAGGGTGGCTATGGTTGGCCCTACTAGTGACCCTTTCCTTCTCTATAAACTAAATTACAAGAATTTAGTCTGTCACTCTAAAAACTTATCAATTCTACACCCATTATATAATATATTCCTATTTATTTGCACTTTACCTTGAATAACCTGCACAAGGCCTTCGACTACCCAATGATTCATGTGATATCTACTAGTTAAGAATTCATCTCCTTCTAGGAATCAAAACTCTTCAACGGATTTTAACAATTTAAATGGCCAATTTAAATAGTAAATTAAGATCTGGTATTAATATCATCACAATGTTTTAAAATATAAATAGTTTCTAATTCTCCAACGAATTTTATATTATCTTATTTACCTTTTCATAATTAAAAGGAGAAAGTAAACTAACTACTCAGAACACATTGAATTTAAACAACAAAGCATGATAATAAAATTTTGAATAAAATTACAAATACTTATCTCAAGTGTTTCTCCTACTGAACCTCTGAATTCTTCTGACTCCAAAGCAAATAATCTTCAAAAGCACCAACTCTTTAAACTCTCAATACAAACTCTAAATAAAATAACTAACTAATTTTTGAAGGATAGTAAAATGTGGCCCTAAAGTATCTCTCCAATTCTCTCCCTAGATGGGGCTCTAGATAGGGGGACTAAGTTTGGCGTTTCTCTCTGAAGGAGTAGCCTCTTATTTGTAGGCTTCAAGGGTTGCCTCAAGGCACCTCTTCAAAATGTGTCCACATTCAATGAATCTTCTAGAAGGTGTGTCTGGCGCCTAGGCGCCGGACTCTGCGTCCAGTTCTTCGCACCTCTTCACTTTGGATCGCACCTCTTCGCGATTAAAACCGTTTGCAAGCGTCCAAATACATTGTATCACATGTCCTATAAACCAGGAACAACTGTCAGTCTTCTAGAAGGTCCAATAACCGCTAACACTGTCAAAATAACAGTCCAAAAGTTGTCAAAAATTTTGACAGTTTACGTATCGACCAGCGCTTAGGCGCTGGATTCTGGCGCTTAGGCACCGGATTCTGGCGCCTAGGCGCCAGACCAATAATTTTGACAATTTGACATTTTGGCTCCATTTTTGCTCCTTTTTGCTCCTTTTTCACTTTTTTTTCCATCTTGAACATTTTTTCATCACCTATATCCAAAAACATAAAAATACCTTTCATTAAAGCATAATATCCTTAAAATTTTGATAAAAATCAAGGCATAAAAATGGATATTTTTTTATGGATCAAAATCCCCCAAACTTAAACGTTACTTGTCCTCAAGTAACCCTTTTTACTATATAAAATGTATAACATTTAGAATGAAAGATAAATATTTAAGACTTCATGTAATTTTTGATCTTATAAAGGCTTTAGTAAATCATTAACCAAATTTCACTAACTAAGTTTAATTTTAAGAATTTAATGAATATTCACCTACCAAATCGTAAGACTTCAAAAATTTTTCATTCATTTCGAAAAAAAATAGAGTTTATTATATTAAGATCACATAGATTATTTACAAGAAAAAGATTTTCATGAAAAATCTTTCCTAAATAAAGATTAATGCATAAAAATTATGTAAAGTATGTGACTAGTTTTCTTCATTTAAGATAATTTAAGGGTAGCCAATTTTTGATATGGCATATCCTCAAGCTTCTCCTCTTTTTTCCTCTTTACTTTTTTCTTTTTCTTTTTTCACAGTGAGGATTACTGTATCTGGATAGCCTGTTAATAATTTTGAACTTCACTATCCTTAACTTATATTTTCAAACTTTTACATTTTCAGTTAATTTATATAACATGAATAGAATTTCAAAAAGACTTTCAATCTTTTCTTTTTCAAGTTATAATTTTTGATTTGGTAATACTCTAAAATTCAATTATTTCTATTATGAATAGAAAAATTTCTAATCTTATTCTTCTTTAAGTTAAATAATTCTATTCTTGAAATCAATCAAAGTTATTAAAATTTTGGTTAAGTCCACTAAATTATTTATAATTTCAAAAATTTAGGTGATCTTAAGTAGATTCTTTATTCCTTATGTTATGTTAATATTTTTTTTAGAAAATATTAGTTTATTAAGAATAAATAAAATTTAAATTTGCATATATTTTCCCTTCCCCCAACTTAAGTTTTGGTATATCATAAAAAAATAAAGTATGAAAGAAAGGAAAGTATAATTTAAAAAGTAATTTTATAAGCATGTAAAAAAAATTCTAGAAAGAAATATAATTTACTTCTACACATGCCTTTTATGAATATTACAGAAATAATGAAGCATATAAAAGTAAGCAGGCTCAAAATTTTTTATAGCGAGTAGTTGAATTAAAAAATTACATAACTAACGAAATAGAATAACATTACTAACTATTCTAGAATACTAAACGATAGGTCGAAACAAAAATAAACACAAATTCATTCAAATTTCGACTACGCAACTAAATATCTAAAACAGTCTCAACGTCAAACAATTCATACAAAGTCTCATAAACAAATCTAAACTAGCAAACAATAAACAACAATCAGCACTAGCAAACAAAAAACTAAACTAACAACAGACTCAACACATCTCAGAGGTAAATCAGGCTACTAATCACTGTCTGTAGCCTCGTCATCGTCATCACCAAAAGAAAACACCACATCCTTAGGATCAACATATGGTGAAAATTTAGGACAGGTGGGAAACTGAATATCATGCTCACCCTTCAAGAATCTAACTAAAGACTCTGAATACTCAGCATCATTCTCACTCTTCCTCTTGGTGTAATCAGATAGGTGCTCAATTTTCTTATTCATAGTATCAACTCTGCAGTGAGTTAGAAATAACTCATTCTGCTGCTCCAGAAATTGATCATGCATCGTTTCCTAAAAACTAGACGGTGGCTCAGCAGTAGAAGTAGATGGTCTGGAAGTAGAAGCTCTCACCGGAGTAGGTGCGAAGTAGAAGGGGTTGTAGATCTCTTCCCGTGAAGATGATCATAGATACTAACACTCTCCTGCCCAATTGGCTTGTTAGACTTCAACTTCTCCTCAGAAATATCAGCAGTGACTCCATTGTTCACACATAAAGTATAAATCAAGAATAGGACTCCTAGTCCTACAGAAGTACTGGATCTAGCAGTAGACTCCATAGACTCATAAATAATACTGCCGACATCTATCGGCTTCCTCTCCTGAATGTATTAGTTTAAGAAAGCTCGATCTCTAATCAATTCTCTTAGGTGGTTGTAAGGTATATGTTTTGCAGAAATAAAGTAATGTCATGCCGTTGAAATGCCATTTAACTTAGAATATTTGAAATTTACCCCTTTATCATTCCGGATCTTCCAAGCTCCAGTGCCGTCAGTCAAATAAGCAATAATCATCTCAAGATTTTCCTAAGATGGAGATAATCCAGAATAGTGGCACTCGATGGTAGGTGGCAGTCCATAAAAAACATTGATCCTTTCTGGTGTAAATCCTACTCCAACACCTCTGATGAAGACTTCATAGTCTTCCGCATCCAAAAAGTTAGCATAAAATTTATGCACGACTGGAATAACAGCAACAGCGAAAAAATAACATAATTATTGCCAGTTGTGCGCAACGATCGTGTTCTCGATCATTTCTCCGGGATTGTAAAAGCTTCGCTCTGAGATAAATTTTCTAGACATCGCAAATTCGTGATATCAAAAATGTGTTGTAGTAGTCACGAACTTGCTTCTGTCAAAATTTTCTCATGCCTTTCCTTGCTTAGAATTCGGTGTCATCTAAACATGAAAGAAAACACAAATAAATTAAGGAATCAAAGATTTAAACTCTTTTTAAGCTTAAGAAACTTAAAATGAGTTTAGAAATTCATGGAGAAACATTAAAAATCAAAATTTTTCTCAAAATTTTGGTTTTTAGCAAAAAATAGGAAAAATTATGGTAAAAATAAAAAATAAATGTATTAGAATGTAGATCTGACCTTGAGATGAAGAAATTAAGTGATTTTGGGCTCAAAATCTTGATTTTTTGACCTCAAAATGGATTTAGAAGGTGGGTTTTCTTGAAAATAGGAAGGGGATGAATGGTGATTTTCGAGTAAGCAAGCCGAACAGGCGCCTAGGCGCCAGACTCGCCTTTCAAAAAAATCACTTTAAAAATTTTATTTTCCACCAAAATTCATAATTTAAACTTCTAATTACTAATATAAGAGTATTGCTTCAGTTTCTGTCTTCCAAAATATTTTCCAAAAATTTTAAAAATTAAAAATTAAATCCGCCAATTAAACATAAGTTTAAATCAAACTCTTCTAATTCCATTAATGATTTTCAATTTTGGGCTCAATACAATTCATATAAGTATCATAACATGATTCAAGTTCTAACAACGATCAAACAACACAAATTTGAATGCAAATACAACACACATTGAACATGAAAGAAAACACACAAACAAACACAATCGATTCACTAAATCGATACAACGACACACTAGATCAATCACAATCTCACCATATCACTATCTAATTCCCATTATCTTCACAATGGAGATTGCTTGGCCTACTAGGGAAGAATACTAACACTCTCGAAAAATCCGTAGCCATTTTCTCGTCCGTCCAATTGTTCTTCGCATACATTTCTACTTGAGCATCTTGATAAGCTGCTAGATGATCAAATTGAAGTTTCGCCTGCCATTCCAGATGTTCAATTTGATGATACATCTCATTGAGGCGATCTCCAATGCTTTTAAATTTTTCTTCAAACTTATCTAGACGACTAGAAATTTTCTCCAAACTTGTAGTGATGAAACCATTGAAGTAGGGTTGTGGATCCTTTGAGACCTTGTCTCTAGCCTCTTCTCTAAGATTTCTCCTCTCCATTTCTTCAAAAATCCTCTCTAATCTCTCAAGAATGGAGGGTATGGGTTGAAATAATGATTGCATAGGGATTGGGGACGAAGATAGGGTCATTTATAAGAGAAAATCATGTGAAAAACTGAAGATTTTTGGTTTTGACACGATCCAGTAACTGTGGCACTTAGGCGTCAAATTCGGCACCTAGGCGCCGGACCCATCAACACATAGTTTACTCTGACGCTTAGGCGCCAAATATGGGCCTAGGCACCGGAATCATGTTCGAGTCCGTTTCGCCTAACGTTAAATTTCAAAGTTTTGTTCTCCAAAATAGGTAATTTAGAATGGTAAGATCAATATAGACTTAGTAACACAAATTATAAGAAATCATAATGAAGGTTAACTTGATCTCCTTTTTACTCATATATGAAATAGAGTGATCCAATGTCTTAACTTTATATACTTCGAGATAATTTTTAGCTTAAGTCAATAGAGTCTTGTTAACATCAAATTTTCTAAAGTAATATGAAATTAAACAAGACCGAGGCATAAACTTACATTAAAAATGTAAAAACACCAAAAAAATGAATAACTATGGGTTGCCTCCCACAAAGCGCTTAGTTTAACGCGTCAGCCCGACCTAATTAAGTTTTTAATCAGGTAGACTCAACTTATAAGCCTCTTTATAAATCTTTTTAATATCTCCCAAATAAGGCTTCAGTCTTAATGCATTAACTTTAAAAATTTTTCTCATTTTGGGATCTTTAATATCCACAGCTCCATAATGGTATACTTTTTAAATTATATACGGTCCTATCCATTTTGATCTTAATTTTCCAAGAAAAAGTCTTAAACGAGTATTAAATAATAATACTTCTAGTCCAGGCTCAAATATTTTTCCTGAAATCTTTTTAACATGTAATATTTTCATTTTCTCTTTATAAATCCTTGCATTTTCATATGATTCATTTCTTATTTCATCCATCTCATTTAATCACAATAATCTTTTTTCTCTTACAGTATTCAAATCAAAATTAAACTCCTTTATCGCCCAATAAGCTTTATGTTCAAGTTCAACAGGTAAGTGACAATGTTTATCATAAACTAACCAGTAAGGTGACATTCCGATTGGTGTCTTATAAGTCATTCTATAAGCCCATAATGCGAATCAAGTCTATCAACCCGATCGGTTCTTTTAGGATTAACAATCTTCTTTAAAATTCTTTTAATTTCTCTGTTTGATACTTCGATCATTCCACTTGTTTGTGGGTGATATACGATTGCAATTTGTGTTTCATTCCAAAATTTTCTAATAATGATTGAATTCTTATATTTCTAAAATGACTTCCACCATCTGTAAAAATTACCTTAGGCATTCCAAACCTTGAAAAAATCATCTTCTTTAAAAATTTGAAACACTTTTGGAATCACAACTAGGCAAAGCTACAGCTTCAATCCACTTTGAAAAGTAATCAACCGCTAATAAAGTATAAATTTTTTCAGATGATGGTACAAATGGTCCCATAAAGTCTAAACCCCATATATCGAAAATTTGACTTCCAATATATAGTTTAAAGGCATTTCATCTTTCTTGGATATATTTCCCATCCTTTGAAATCGATCACATGTTTTCACATAATGTCTCACATCTTTAAATAAGGTTGGCCAATAAAATCGTGAATTTAAAATTTTAAATGCAGTTTTATCTATTCCAAAGTATCCTCCAAATTTGGAATCATGACATTTTTTAATAATAGCATAAGTTTCTTCATAAGGTACGCATCTACGAATTACAGAATCTCTTCCTATTTTAAATAAATAAGGATCTTCATAAATATAATATTTAGCATCATTTTTAAATTTCTTAATAAATTTGTTATCCAATTCATAAGGAAAAATATTGCTAACTAAATAGTTAACTATATCTGCATACCAAGGTGTTTGGCATCCTTGAATAACATACAAATGTTCATAAGGAAATTTCTCATTTATATTTTCTTCAGTAATAACATCATTCTTAATTCTAGATAAATGATCGACAATTTGGTTGTCCGTTCCTTTTCTATCCACTATTTGAAAATCAAATTCTTATAGAAGTAAAACCCATCTTATCGGTCTATGTTTAGCATCATTTTTTAACATTAAATATTTAATAGCGGAACGATCGGTATGAACTATGCATTTGGTACCAAGAAGATAAGGTCTAAATTTATCAAAGGCATATACTTATAGCTAAAAGCTCTTTCTCGAGTAGTAGTGTAATTTCTTTGAGTTTCGGTAAGAGTTTTACTAGCATAATATATAACTTTGAAATTTTTCTCATATTTTTGTCCCAATACAGCTCCAATTGCAAAATCACTTGCATCGCACATTAATTAAAAAGTTTATTCCAATTAGGTGCAATAATTATAGGTGCAGTTATTAATTTTTCTTTTAAAATATTGAAATCTTTAACACGAGTCTTCATTAAATTAAAATTTAGCTTCATTTTCTAATAAATGACAAAGAGGTTTAGCAATTTTAGAAAAATCCTTTATATATCTTTAATAAAATCCGAGCATGACCCGAGAAAACTTCTCACATCGATAACAGTAGTAGGGGGTTGCGGTTCGACGATAATTTTCACTTTTGCTTGATCAACTTCCATCCCTTTATGTGAAACTTTGTGACCTAGTACAATGCCTTCTGTGACCATAAATGGACATTTTTCCCAGTTAAGAACTAAATTTGTTTATTCAAATCTTTTCAGAACATTGAAAATTTTTTCCAAACAAGACTTAAAAGAAGTTCCAAAAATTGAAAAATTGTCCATGAATACTTAAATTCCTTTGTCAATGAAATCACAAAATATTGACATCATACATCTTTGAAAAGTTGCAGGTGCATTACATAAACCAAAAGGCATTCTTCTAAAGGCAAATGTTTCGTAAGGACTTGCAAATGTTGTTTTCTCTTGGTCCTTAGGAGCGATAAGTAATTGATGATAACCAGAATATCCATCCAGAAAATAGAAATATGAGTGTCCAGCTAATTTGTCAAGCATTTGATCTAAGAAAGGTAAAGAAAAATGATCCTTTCTAGTAGCATCGTTTAACTTCTGGTAATCAATGCAAATTCGCCATCTAGTAACTTGTCTTGTAGGAATTAGTTCATTTTTATCATTGACAGTGACACTTACTCCTTCTTTCTTCGGAACACAATGAATAGGACTTACCCATTGGCTATCCGAAATAGGATAAATAATTCCATCATCTAACCATTTTAAAAATTTTATTTTAACAACCTCTTTCATGATAGGTTTTAATCTTCTTTGCGGTTCAATAGTAGGTTTAAAATTTTCTTCCATTAAAATTCTATGCATATAAATGGAAGGGCTTATTCCTCTTATATCAGCAATAGTCCAACCAAAAGCTTTATTATAATTCTTTAAC